>JAWZTI010000024.1:4109-96515 GCA_039880955.1 Chlamydomonas urium | reverse complement strand
AACAGCAGCAGCATTGCGCAGACGCGAGAAATCCTGGGATTTACTCAGTCATAAAAAGAGAGCAGCGCTAGATGTGCAAGGCATTTGTAACCGACAGCTGGTACAGGCCCTTGCCTACTAGCCTACGGGGTTGAAAGGCAGAGGGAGGGGTGGGGGGCAAGCAGCATTGAGCGGCATGAGATCCCTAGCAGTCCTGCTTGTGTCAGGCGGTGAGTGCAGCAGCTGGTAAAGTGCTGGTGGTGGTGGTGATTGGGGGGCACCGGGGGAGGCTGGAGGCAAGGTCGGGCAGAGGAGGTAAGTGGCAGCTNCCCCCCTGCCTCGCCCTCATGCGCTCGTGCCCCGCTCACCTTTGCTGCTGACGGACTTGAGCACCGACACGCCCGCGTCCAGCATCGCATTGCTGTTGTACAGGAAGCCAAGGTGCGGCCCGCAGATGGACACATACATGTGCAGCAGGTGCTTGAAGGGCTGTAGCGACGGGTGCAGCAGCGCGGCGCGCAGAATGAGGTTGCCGATGCTGTGCCCCACGAAGGAGAGGGCAGACGCGGGGCGGCGGGAGGAGGAGATGTAGGGGCGCAACAGGTCGGCAACCTCTTGCGCCAGGCGGGCGCCCATCTCCTGAATGCTGTCGCTGGTGTTGTTCTGGTGTGGGGGTGGGGAAGGTGGGTTGGGGAGGCCATGTCAGTGCAGTTTATAGGCACAGGAGGAGGGGATGTAAGGGCGCAACAGGTTGGCAACCTCCTGTGCCAGGCGGGCGCCCATCTCCTGCATGCTGTCGCTGGTGTTGATCTGGTGTGGGGGTGGGTAAGGTGGGGTAGAGAGGCCATGTCAGTGCAGTCGATAGGCACAGGGGATAGGTGGAGAGGGATGGCACTTTGAGTACATCGAATAGGCAGTGTGCAGCAGGGGCAGGCATAGATTCCTGCACAGGCGGTCACCCACCTCCTGAATGCTGCCGCTGATAGTGGTCCTGGTGTGGGTGGAGCTCCTCACCTCACCGCTTTCCCACCTTCCTCCCCACCTCATACCCCACACATCCTCTCCCCTGCTTCCCTCTCCTCCCCACCCTCACTTCGTTGACCCTGCTGCTGTCGCAGCCATACCCTGACCCCACATCCTTCCTCCCCCCTGCCCCTCTCCCGCCCTGCCCTCACCTCGTTCACCCTGCTGCTGTAGCACTCCAGGTAGGGGTAGATGAGCGACAGGTGCCCCTTGACAAGACACAGGTCCGCGCTGTTGCCTTGGAAGCCATGCACGAATATCACAAAGTGTGTTTCCGTCTGCAGCAGTAGCAGCAGCATTGGGAAAGGCACCAGCCTCAGCAGGATCGGGATTGGCATTGGCAGCAGTGTGTATGGGGGGACGCTGCTCAGCATTACCCCTCACCCTGCTTCCCCCAAGGCTTCACCCCTCCCCCCACCCACCCTGTCTTTGCGATTGCTGGGCATCTTGTGTCCCCGCGCCAGCATGTCCGCCACCGTGGGGCTGGTCGGTGTCCCCGGTGCGGACGAGATCAGCGGCGGCTCCGAAACCGACTCCGCGGGGGCAGGCCGGTGCATGGCCATGGAGTCGTCGATGAACAGGATGGGGTGTGTGGGTGCATGGTCCCAGAACAGGGTGTTGTGCACCTGCAGCAGGGGTGGAATGAGGGGGAGTGAGGAGAAGGTCAGGCAGGTGCATTGCCATGTAGCTGTCTATGAACAGGATGGGGTGTGTGGGTGCGTGGTCCCATAAAAAGGTTGTTGTGCACCTGCAAGAGCGGGGTTCAGGGGAGTGTGGATACAAAGGATCGGGTGAAGGTGAAGGGCCATCAGTGAACAGGAAGGGGGCGGTGGTTGAGTGGGCAGTTGTGTGGTTCCAGTTACGGCCGATGGTGCCCTGCAGAGGGGGGCTGGCTAAGGCGTAACATCAAGGGGCATTGGAGAAAAGGGGTTGTGGCGTGCATGGCAGTACCTCCCAGTTGTCCTTCCCCTTCACCCTCGCCCCCTGACATGCACCCGACACGCACACATGCATATATACCTGTATATGTATATATCCCATGCACATACGCACCCGGGGTTGCAGAGGTATCTCACCACTCACGCCAGCCCAGCAACATACACAACTGTGCTCAAACCACAATGGTACCTACGCACCTGGGGTATCTCGAACGACCAGTCCTGCTTCATCTGCGAGCGCCTGGCTGAGGCCAGCGCCACCTCGGCGTCCACATTCGACATGCACGCATTCACACACTGCGGGACAGGAGAGCGGCACAGCACAGCAGGGGGAGAGGGGCATCCCAGAAATCAGCATTGGTCACTGAGGTGGGGGCGCCTAGGCGCCTAGGCATCAACATCTGAACGGCGCAAGCAGTATATTCCATCAACACACTTCCCTCAGTTCCCACCTTTGCCAGACTAGGCGGCTCCCAGTAACCGCTGCTGCCATCTGTCGATACACTCCCCCTGTCATCTCACCAGCCACGACTCCACCAGGCGCGGCTGCTCCAGCTCCCATGCACACTTCAGGTATCTGTGCATGTCAGCAGGGCAGGCGCGCAGCACCCACATGACAACGGTCCACTCCGACAGCGCCTCCTTGCGCACACGGTACAGCACCGCCTCGAGGTGAAGCAGCGCGGTGCCTAAGGGGCCAGGGGGAGGGAAGTGAGGGAGTGAGCAGGAAGAAGTAAGGGAGTGTGCAGGGGGGAGTGGGTGAGTAAGGTTGGGGCGGGGGCGGAGGAAGGGGAAAATTACAGCACGTGAGTGCTGACTGGCTTCCAGGTGCAACAGGGCGGTGCTGTGGGTGGCGGGGGCGGGAGGGGAGTCAGGTTGATTGAGGGCGGAGGGGCTGGGGGCAAGAGAGGCAGTCTTAGTAGGTGACACCTGGCTTCCAGGGCGACAGTCTGCGAGCAAGCATTGCCCCCAGCGGCAGCAGGGTGACTGAGAGGTGCGCACCTATTGTGCAGCCGTAGGGCAGGTGCTTGATGAAGGTGTGGCTGTCGGTGCCCGGGTTGGCCAGCGCTGCGGACAGGCCGTTGCCTGCAGGTACCACGTAGCAATGCAGGCGGGGGTGAGCGCATGGGGGGGGCCAGGGGCTATCGCATGCAGGGGCCAGGGGTAAACGCTTGCCACCCAATAGAGACTGTACCCACTGCGTTTGACGCGACCAGTGCTAACTTATAGAGACTGTACCTGCTGTACTTGGCGGCCCCATTCCCCTTGATGCATGAAACATCATCAATGGGTACCTGCCCCTCCACCCCGCCGTACTGGAGACCGTACCTGCTGCACTTGGCGGCCCCATTCCCCCTCGGTGCATGGAGCCAGGTAGGCCCTGCAGCAGGGTGCGCACTGTCTCGTAGCTCTGGGGGGCGTAGCAGGACCTGGGCAGCGCCCGCAGAAAGTCCGACAGGCGCTTGATGGACTGCCGCTGGGAGCCTAGGGAGGGGCAGGCAGGGGCGGGTACGGGGTCCAGTAGGGCGTGAGGAGTGCAGGGCAAAGGTGATGGGGGAAGAGGGGTGAGGAGAAGTGGCTGAACTGAAGCGAAAAGGTCATTGTGGTGAGACAAGTAGCGGGAGGAGGGCAGCTGCATTGGGCTTGACAGATCAGAGCCGCGAGGAATGTGGGTCGCCACTTGTGTCCACCAAGCCCTTTTGTGTCATTCACACCAACCCACCCTTTGTGTGCAGTGCACACTGTGCACTTACCCACAAGCCTGTCGAACAAGCTCTCCACCTCTGTGATGGAAGTCACGTCCAGCGCCTGGTCCAAGCCGCTGACGAAGGTCGGCATCTTGCTGCCAGCGCCACACTGGGCAGCGGCAGCACATGCGCACAGCAGAGACAGAGGGTCATGCAACAGCGCCATAATGTCCAGGTTGACAACAAAGGCCTCTGCTGTCGTTCTTAATTCACCAAAAAACTGGTTGTCACACCTGCAAAGTACTCCCTTGCAACGACCCTCCCCCCTTCCCTCAGCTTCCTCTCCATCTGGTGCCTCCTACAAGCCCCTCCCACACACAATGCTGCCTTTCTGCTGCTCGTTTGATTCTTACTGTCCTCCTCCCAGCCTGCTTTCAAAAACCACCTTGCTTCCACCACACCACACTCTTGCCCTCCCCTTCAAGCTGCACACCTGAGTGCCTCCTCCCCAGCCTGCTTTCAAAAACCACCTTGCTTCCACCACACCACACTCTTGCCCTCCCCTTCAAGCTGCACACCTGAGTGCCTCCTCCCCAGCCAACCTGGCTTCAACAACACCTTGCCTTCCCCACATCGCACACTCGCCCCCGCTCCCAGCTGCACACCTTGGCGCCTCCTCCAACCACCGGCGGCGCAACGGCAGACGCCACCTCCATCTGCAGCGCCGCCGACAGCGGCGACGTCCCAATCCCCAGACCCGCCGCCTCATCCCGGAACGCCAACATCCAGGGCGCCGACCCCTCCCGGGGCGACAGCAGCACCGACCCTACAGGGGACGGTGGGCCATGGTCGGCGAGGCCAGAGGGCGCGTGGTGCTGCGGCGAGTGCGGCTGCTGCTGGCTGGAGCGGCGCCTGAATAGGGCGCCCGGGTTGCTGCGCCTGCGGGCCGGGTTGCTGCGCATCCTGCGAAGCCGGGGCGGGGCAGGGCAACAAGGGTTTGTGTGTGTGAGTAGGCTATGAGTACGCTGCTGCAGCGCTGCTGTGAATATGTTTTGGCGCCCTTATCAGAGGCTTGTAAATATGTGGCGCAGTGTGGCACACTCTTTCTTTGTGCGTGCGTAAGCTGAATTATTTCCCACGGTCTTTCTGCCCCAACCCACTTCCTCCCTTTCGCCAAGGCCCCTTCTATCACACGCGAGCTGCAAAGGTTGCTGCTCCAACCAATCTCGAACAGCTTGTCACAGCTGTGAGGTACGGTGTGCACGCCGCTTCTATAACTGCCCACTGCACACCTTCCTGGCCCAGCCTCCCTGCTCATGATTTCAGCCAAAAAGCTCCCCCCTTCAGCCTCTCTGCTCAGCCCTCCTTGCCATTTACACACCCCTCAGCCCCCTGCCCATCCTTCCAGCCTCACGCTCCTCCCTCCAGCCCTGCTGCTCACCCCTCCAGCACATCCGTTGTGGTGAAGCCCTGCAGACACGTGATGACCGCCAGGTTGGCAAGCGCAAAGTGCTCAGCATCAAACGTACAGCTGTAGTGCTCATGTGCCCCTGTTGCTATTCGGCTGATACGCAGCGTCTCCTTGGCCACGGGCTTGAGTTCTGATGGGGCTGGCGGCGGCTTGGTGCTGCGGCGTCGCAAGCAAGGCAGAACAGCAGGGGCCAGCAGGGGATGGCGGCGGCTGTAGGGTCAGTGCTGCCAGGCAGCGCCTTACCACCAACGCAGGGTCGATGATCCAGGCGGCAGGGAACGCCTTGAAGCATGTGCCGCTCGGGCCAAGCTGACCACAACCAACGTGCTAGGTACAGCTACAGCTGCTGCTACAGCGTGCCTGGTGTGGTGTGGCCCAGGGACTGCACTCACTTGTTAGCATCTGTCTCTGAAAACAGCAGCTCCACGTCCACTGTGCAGCTCTGCGCCTCCAGGTCCTGCACTCACGCGAACGGCACCACAGCACCCCAGCTGTCAGCTTTCCCTTCACGATCGCTCCAGGGACGGCCTTGCCACTGCACCAAACTGTTGGTTCGTTACCCCTGCATGGACACGAGGGACTATTATGCTGCACATGGCTGCTTGCAGGCTGAGACCCTCAGGGCCTACAGCTGGACAGGCCCTAGACTGCGTGGCCTTGCAAGTCTGCTCGGCTGCCTCTGTACCTGTCCTGCTAGGTACAGCTGCAGGATGAAGGTCTCCGAGATGTCGATCTGTGGCAAGCAATCAGGGGGTTGAACAGGGCCTTTGGAGTCACACACCGCATTGTGTCCTGACTCGAGGCCCTGGTACAAGCCCACCTCTTCATAGCAGAACTTAATCTTGAACATGCGCGTGCGGTAGCCTGTGCCGTCAATCGCCCAAGCTTGACTGGCTGGCTGCTGCTCATGTCCCACCTCTGCGCGCAAGGCATGTGCAGCGGGCAAATTTGCCCACGTTTAAATGGAATGCGGTGCGGGTGCTGAGAGTACTGTCAAGATGGTACCCATGTACGCAGGGATGGAGTGTTTTGCCCATGCACTCTTACCTGGCTCAAGCACGGCTGTAGGCCACACCGCTCGCACATCCCCTGCCACCGGGATGGAGAATCGAACCGCATACCACCTGCATCACGCGCAGCAAGCACTAGGTTCAAGTGCCTAGGCACACGACAGGCTCGAGCCCAACGTGCTGTCTGCTTCTCCTGTACTTCCTCGCGCATCGCCACAGCCTGTGCGCACCCTTGCGAGTGAAGCTCGATATTGATGAAGGTTTTCACCGAAAAGGCCAAGTCCACCACTGATAGGAGCATGTGCTGCGCTATTGCCTAGATGCACGAGCAGCTGCGTGCATGGGCAGCGCTGCACGCGGGGCTTTCGCGTTGCAACAACTGCCCGGAGAACACCCTGTTGCCAGAGCCCCAAGCGTGTTCTTCCAGAGATGGTGCGTGATTCAGCTGCTCCACCAGAGCTCGGCACGAAACCGCGTACACATGCAGAACTCTCGTGGTATGGGGCAGTGTGAACTTGGGGAGTTGGGAATTCCACAAGAGGGTGCCTTTGTCTGGCATGCACAGCAATGGCACTGTCGAGGCTCTCCTCTGTACAAGTGCAGGGATGTGCAGACTGCCAAGCGAGGCTAATGGCACGGATTGCAGCGCCCAGACCTGCTGCATCTATGCTTATGGTGAGCTAGCTGCCACCTTTTCAGCAAGGAGGTGCTGCACTACCTCACATGGTTTGCCACTGTTGTGTGCCTGCAGTCCAGCATGCAGCGGGCACCACTGGTTTCTGTGCCCTCCTGCAGCAGCAGCAGCGGCCGAACTGCGACAATGACAGTTGCTGCCAAGCCTGATGACGCGAAGGAGGCATGGCCAATGGGTGCTGGCGGTGCCTGCCAGGGGAATTCTGCAGCTGGAGCGCCACGGGAAGTGCAGCAGCCCACCGCATCAGGCCAAGATGCAGCCGGGGAACACAACGCGCAGCAGCCGCAACAGTCACAGCAATCACAGGATGAGGACACCAGCCTTCCCGTCAAGTGAGTTACAAAGGATGTAATGGCACGCTATCGGTCATAAGAGGGTGTTATTAGTAATTTGACGTCGTCTTTGTACTAAGAATCAAGCTGCGTTGACAGCACTTGCACTGACGCCATGTGTCTGCTGCTGCCTGCCTCAGAATTGCTCTGGGTATGCTGCAATTCTACCGCCAGGGCATCTCGCCACTGATGCCGTCGTCCTGTCGCTACCTGCCAAGCTGCAGTGAATACAGCATCGCAAGCTACAAGAAATTTGGTAGGTGCTGCGTGGCAAGCCAGGCAGCACACCTGCAGCAGGGCGCTGGTGCAGAAGCACATGACGCCAGGCAGAAGCAAAGGCAGCGGGACGTATTGCTGTGTTACAAAGCATGTTGTCTGCCTGCAGGTGTGTGGAAAGGATCGGTGCTGACAGCCTGGCGCCTGATGCGATGCAACCCATGGGGTAAGTTGCACGTGCGCTGCATTTGCGATTAATTGCCTAGCACTGTGCTGCTGCTGTCGGTGTGGGCAGTCCCTGCTGGTTGCAACTGTTGCATGCGCCCCCGTTGTGTGCAGGCGGGCGAGGCTATGACCCTCCACAGTGGCCGCCCAAGGGCCTGGAAGCTGTGTACGCTGACAACGAAATTGCGCCTCAGGTGTCTGTCGCCATTGGCAGCGCACTCTTCGTCTACCTTGTGCACGAGCTCTTTGCTGGCATCTTTTACTAAAGCTGCAGGTGGAGGAGCATGGTTTCATTCCATTTCCAGGAGGGGCAAATTGTTGCTGACATCAGGTGTGGGTCCAACTCTCAAGCCTTTTAAGCATCGCAGCATCGGTGCACCTGCTGCCCTCCATGCCGTGTCTATCGCAATGGCAGCGAATGGCGGCCTCGTTGCGGCTGTAGACGTGGGCAGCGCGGCCGAGACGGTGCTGCAGGAGCTGCTTGACAGCGTGCTGCTGGACGCCTCGCAGCAGGTGCATAGAGAATTGAAGACGCTGGGCATGGAGGCCGTGGCGCAAGAGTTGGCGCCTGCAGCGCTGCCGGCACACATGCAGAACCCCAACACAGACATCTTTGGGCAAACACACCCACCCAAGGCGACAGATGTGGTGACCTGCAGGAACTGCGGGCGGCAGGTGCAGGCCGGCACTTTTGCACCACACCTAGAGAAGTGCATGGGCCGCGGGCGCGCTGCAGCTAGAGCAGCCAGCAGGCGGCTGCAGACCATGGCATGACCATCGCTAATCTTTTGGACTCAGGCAACGACCGCGGTGAGCAGCAGACAGCAACTTGAACAACAGCCGCTTTGCGGACATTCATGGCTGTTGTAGAGTGGAACTTGAGCATCGGTGATGGGGGGATGGCGGTGAAGGCAGGACAGCATCGAATGCATAAGCAAATCGGCTCAGTATGTAGAAGCGTTAGGCCTTGTGGTGCGCTTGTGCCATAGTGCCCCATCTGGCATTCACTGCGGCCGCAATGTGCCAAGGTCGACATTGTATGCCTAGACCGATTCGGCAAACAGACGTAGATCTGACAATGTCTACCTGCCATCCGAAGCGTACGGAGACGAACCGTAGGCTGATGGCAGGTATCTTTAATTGCTCCTGCAGTGTACTGAAGTCAAATGTAAACAGTGGTCAGCTATCAGGCAGCCCCGTAGTCCACTTGCCTCGCTCGACAGCCGGAGCTGTTGCATTGCATAGCGCAGAATGGTGTAAACGGCCACATCGAAGTGCCAAGACCCAAGCCGCTCCGTGCAACACCTAAGTAGGTTAATTTCTTGCAAGCAGAGCACGAATCATCAGGTGGTGGTGGGACGCCTGCGCTCTCACAGGCTTCTCGCTCCACATCCGCCCTTCCGGCCCAGGCGCGGCATTGGCGCGGCGCAGGGTTTCTGTGTAACTCCCTCGAACAGTCAATCATCAGTCGGCACCAAGACTCGTCAATCAGTGTCTCAGCTGGTGGAGTGTGCGCCCTGCAGCCCCTTCCGTTTCATCGCATCCGCCCATGGCGAGGCCAACGCCGAAAATCAGCGCGCTCCGCGCCGTCTGCGCCATCTTCGGGCTGCTCGCTATCGCGCAAGGCAGAAACACGCATGCAGCAGCAGACGCAGGCGCCAGGAGGCAGCTCAGGTGAACAGGGGCGCAGTTGATGTGCACTTGCAGCTGCACTCCTTCCCCGCAACTGTCAGTGTAACGCAAATGCCGCCTGCACAATGGTCAACACTGGCGCAGCACCTATGGCGGCCACGACAGCTACAACGGTTACCCAGGGGGGTACAACAGCTACAGGGCCAGGAAGCAGATTGGCCCTGGCGACACGCCAGGGTTTGGTGGTGGCCCGTATTGCCGCTATGGGCAGGTGAGTGGACAGAAGCTGAAGATGGGGTCGCTTAAAGACACGCTCGCAAGGTCCTCAATCTCATGGTTCCAAGGGCGCCCTTTGCAGCATGATGCACATGCCCTAGTAACCGGTGCACCGCTCATGTCCACCCACAATCCAACACCAGGCCACCTCTGTGGCGCCCTACGGCCTGGCATCCTCCAACCGCTGCGGCGCCTTCTCAGCTTCCACCTACCCCTTCATCAACCCAATGGCATACCCTGGCCTTGGGAGGCGCAAGCTGACGCAGTACCCCTACTCGTACCCTTACAACAGCTACCCTAACCAAGGTGGGAACAAAGCAATCGCGCCCTCTTGAGCCGCCGTCCAGAGTATGAGCACAGGCTGCAAGGCCAGTGTCGCCAGCATGTGCTGCTGCCCTTGCTGGAGTGGAAGCAGTTTCCTCTTCATGGGCCCCCACCCATTGCCCTTGCTTGCGCCACAGGTGGCCAGCCTGGGGGCATCTCTGTGGTCAACTCCAACCCTGTGTCAGTCAGCAACCCTATCAAAGTGGTCAATCCCAACTTCAACAGCAACTTCAACCGGGCCGGCGGCTTCCTGGGGGGCGGAGGGGGCGGCCTGTTACCTGCCATATTTGGACGTCGTCAGCGCTGAGCGCCCCAGGCTTATCTATCTCCTGCCAGTTTGCTTGCAGCATGGCTCAGAGTTGCGCATGTTGGCCCCAGCCGTGTGGCCTGGCCTGGCGCTAGTTGCATGGCGTTTGTGTAATCACCAATGTGTAGCCCTTCACTCTGCATGGCAGCCCATCAAACCAGCCCGTAGTCTCCAACGCTTCGGCATTTGCCAGCAACTCCTAGTCTCGCAACCCCCGCGAGCGCAAACTAGCCCCCGCAACCCGTGCCCCGCAACATACAAACAGGGTTCGGAAGGATGCGCCGCCGCGCTGCGACTCTCTTTGCCGCCCTGGGGACGGTCCTGTGCTTCACCGCTCCAGCGCAAGCCTGGATCCGCGGCAGGGCGACCTGTGAGCACAAGCACCTGGTAGAGCAATCGGCGCAGCAAGGCTTTTAGCACTCAGCGCAAGCACCCACGCCTCAGACGCCTGCGGGGCCGACTCCGCGCCGTGTACCTCCCTTGCCCTCTCGTTCCCTGCCACTTGCCTGTGCCAGACTATGGTGGACCGAACACCCTTGCAGAGACGTTTGACCCTGCAAGAGGCGAGGGTAGCTTTGGCATCCTGGCATATGGCGCGTGCGGCTACACCAACAGCGACGGCAGCCTTGTTTTTGCACCTGTGAGAGGTGCAGGGCTGCTGCCCGCCTTTCTCGCCCTCATCGCCACATGTGCTGGGCCCTGCTCACACGAGTCATGCGTGCACCCCAGCGATCGCCAGGCGCTCCAGCTAGTTCTGTTCGACATGATGAACTTGCCACCTTCTGCACTCTGCCACACAACCCTGCAGGAGATGTACGCTGCAGCTGCTGACGCCAACGTTGACTACCCGGGCTCCTGCGGCAGGTGCTACGAGGTCAGATGTGCTGATGGCCAGGTGTACGGTGAGTGCTTGCTGCATGCACGCTGAAAGGGACAACTCACAACAGCCTTGGTCAGCCTGTACTGCCCCGTGGAGGTCCCGGCTGCCACACACCCTCTGCTGTCCAGCTTTCAGGCTAAGCACAATCATGCAATGCAAACCTGGCCATGATTGACTCGACCCTGCACGCAGCATGCAGCTTGCGGGCTGCTTGTGTCCTGCTGCCCCTGCCCCTCCGTTCCCCACCCTTCGCAACTCCTCACAGGCCCTAGGGTTATCACCTTGCCACCCTTCTGGCACTGAAACGCAGATGACCCCAAGACACCCATTCGGATCACAGGCGAAGGCAGCAACAAGTACTTCAATGGCGACTACCTGCGCCCATACCTGCCTGCCATCAGCACACGCTTCAGGGACTCCAAGGGCAGGTGTGTCGACAGGTTGTACCGGTCATGCCAATCGGCCCAGCCATTCACCACGGCTTCTTTCCTGCGCTTCAACACACGTGCTTATGAGCCCAAGCTCTGCACTGTCCTCTGGCCGAGTCCCTCTGCAGGTCCTGGATGGGCAACCCCGGGGAGTCCCAGCGCCTGCTGCAGACCAGATGCTGGCAGCCGCGCAATTCGCTGCGCATCAAGGTAGCTGACTCCTGCCCTTGCACCCAGGTGAGCTTGTTGTACATTGCAGGAGACATTGCATGGTGCACCTGCTCACCCCTGCCTCTTTGGAAGCACCTGCACATGTACACTTGCTTAGCTTGCTTTCCCCAGCTGTTGCACACCCCAGCTGCCATTGCTGCCAAGTGCTGCCGCAGCTTATGTACAAGCACTGACCCCTTTTGACAACTTGATCAACCTCACTGAATCAGCAGCCAAGACGCACAGTGCTGCTGCCGTTCCCTGATGTAACTCCATATGTGCACTGCACTGCGCAGGTGTTGAAAGAAGGCGCACCTGGCGTCAAAAAGGGCGGCGAGGTACGCCAGCAGAAGTGGTGCTGCGGAGGTAAGCGAGGCGGAAGCCTTTTCCTGATGATGCGTTTTACTACTGAGTTGATGATGCCCAGAAGCAACTCCTGTCAGTCAAAGCGTGCTCACAAGCTGCTGCGCTGTCTGTCTCAGCCATGCTACCCCTTGCAAATTCTGCAGGCGAGCCGCACTTTGACCTGTCATACTGGGCATTCGAGCGCCTGGCACATCCCCTGTATGGCGCGATGATGCTGGAGTTCAGGTGAGGTCATTTGTGCGACACCACGCGCCAAGCAAGCATGCAGCCTGTCAGGCAGCAGGCAGCAGCTTTCAGTCAGTTTCAGCTGCACTGCCAGTCACCTTTCTTCCAAACAGTGCGTGCTGTTCACAGCCTCCTAATTCATGGCCACTCACCAGCTCATCATGCGTGCAGGCCACTGACGCCTCGCCATGCGCTCACCTATCTAATCAAACCCCACAGGCCTGTGGACTGCTCCACCGGCGCAGAGCTTAAATACAATCCAGGGTACGTCAGCAGGACTGTGTACCGCGATGGGCCACAGCCGGGCTGGGGCATCTTCCCCTACCAAGCACAGAGCAGCCAGCTGCTGGCCAAAGGTAGGTATCTTCACCTCAAGCAATCACACCGGGAAGAAAAGGCTGTGGTGGTGTGTCATGACGCAGGTTCTTCACAGAGCTGCAGAGCTGATGTTAATCAGCATCAGCTCTGCATTGCCTCGTACACAACAGCGATGTCGGGAGACAGGCGCAGAGTTGTGACAGTATTGACAGCTGAAGGCACCGGAGGGATAAGAAGGCGCGCCTGATCATGTCAACAGCCCTCGTTGCTTGCTGCAACCGCATTGTGCTCTAAATCTTGCTGCAACGTGTATCACGACTGACAAATCCGAACCTCCTTGTGATGCCCTGCCTTTTCCCAACACCCTCTCCCCAACACCCTTTTCCCAACACCCTTTTCCCAACACCCTTTTCCCAACCAGTGTATAGACCTGGCGGCACCCATGCAGTGTGCGTGTCTGTTGCCCCTGGCGGTGGCCTGACCTTCCGCTGCCGGGACTGCTACAAGCCTGGGTATCAGCCGTTCAAGTCGGCATGGGCGATCAAGTTCTGGATACGCTCCAACTCGCCGTCCTCAGACCCCTTCGCCTCATCCACGCCCAAGGGCACGGTACGGTCCAGCATGAATGGGCAGTGGGGCAATGCAAAACGTTTCTGTGTACTTCCCTCAAAGCAGGCCTGGCGAGCGTTGTAGCACACAGCGGTTCCTGCAAGGCAACACATGCATAAGCTTACAACTTTAAGAGCTCATGCATCTGTCATGAGCGGCAGCGTTGTAGTAGTTGTAGATGGTCAGACAATGACATCATGTTTAAACCCTGCACCGCTCCGCCTTCGCCTTCTGCAATTCTTGCAGCTGCCAGGACTCAAGATGTATCTGCTCAAGGAGGAAAGCAAGCAATACTGTGGGGCGGAGCCTGTACTGGGAAGCGCTGTAAAGCAGGACTACACCAGCGGGGACTGGTACAAGATGACGGTCCGCTTGTCGCTGTTCAAGTGAGCGGGTCTTTGTTTGTTCTTTACGAACATGTGCGAGGATTTCCTGCACAAGACACTGGCCAATGCAAGCCCCTGCACGTGATACCTGTCAGCACATGCCAGCACTTCGCTTGCAGTGCGGCCCTAGCTCCATGCATTGGCTGAGCTTCCTGCTCGTCTGCCCTGCCTGTCATATGCGCAACAGGTGCGGCAATGGGCTTGTGTCCCAGGAGCAGCTGGACGTGCTGGCATTCCAGAACATCGCAGAGCGCAACGCACTCTTCTGTGTGGCCGACATTGTGCTAGCTTAGGACGATGTGCTTGCACCTACCTGCATTCTCTCAACATGCAATAAAGAAGCACATCTATGTGCATTACATGTTTGTGGGAAATCAGGGAAAGACAGGGGCGTGCCCTTCTCAGACTCGCCTGGACTGCAATGTGTGTTGGCAGACGCATTTTCTACGCCTGTGTGGTTGCTGCGTGTTTCGTTGGCACCACATCACTGATGCAACGCTGTTGCCCGAGCATGCTTCGAGGATTCCAATTGCATGCGTGCCGACCTCCAGCGGAAGCCAATCGCCATGCGCTGGTTGAAGTGCAGAGGTTGGCAGCTAAGGTTGAGCAGGGCCCCCTACGGCTCAGGCCGGAGTTGGACAACTACCAGGAAGACATGAAGCGCATCAACAAGGCAATCGAAGTTTTGCTGCACAGGTAGAAGAGGTGGCAGCGGTGCAAGAGGCTCCTCTGGCAGCTGAAAGTGGCGAGGTAGCATCCAGGTGCGTTCCCATGCGAGTGCGCGCCTGCTCCGGCCAGTTTCTGTGTGTGACCAATGTTTCCAGATGTGCCAAGCGCTGCTGGATCACAATGTTGCCTAGCAGGCTGCCAGGTATGATTCGCAGCAGCACACTGCTTCTGCCATCCACCAGCTGTCTGCCCACCACAGTTACTTGATGGAATCTCTCCCCCCCCTCATGTTTTCATATGGAAATGCATGGCAGGGACCAGGCAGCAGCCATCGAGGCATTGAAGACAACAAAGCTTACGTCTGGACTGGAGTGCTATGCTGCATGGACCTGTGGGATGAGGCCGCGAGGCCGCTCACGGAGCGGCTGGATCTGCTGCGATGGGCGGTCAACATCAGGACACCAGGGCTGTCAAGCTGCATGAAAAATGGCACAATCTATTAGGATGAGAAAAAACGGGCATTCAAAAGCCACAAGCGGTGGGAGGCAGAAGGGAACCTGCACATCTCCTTCACACCTGCGTGCTGGCGCCTTGAGCTGCAGGCTGGCAGGGCTGCATGTCACCTGTCAACAGTGCCTGTTCGCAGCTACTGCATCGGCTCGTTGTTGTCATGTCTCATCCTGCACGGCTGTTACACCTGCAGGGTAGATCAAGATGTAGAGCTGCGAACCAGGTAGTTTATCCTTGGCTGCCAACATCTCCTTTTTGCACATTTCCATTTCGTGAGTGTGGGGATTTTCGCTTCTTACGTTCGTCCCAGGAGCTCCCACAAGCGCAAGAGGTGTTGCCATGGCGCCTCAGCAAGATGAAGACGACCAGATGTTATGGCTTGATGAGGAGGCAGTGTCCCAGCAACAGGCCGAAGCAACGGAAAGCGATGGAGACCGCGCGGCGCAGCTCGAGCTGGAGCTGCAGCGCACCAAGCAGGAGCTGTCAGACGTCCGCAAAGATCTGGCTGCCAAGGCAAGGCAGGGCGAGCCAGAAGGGTACCCTACATGCAGGGAGGACCCACGCGCATAATACGGTATCAACCAAGCTGCATGCCATGCGAGCCCACCTGCATGTGCTGTGTGTTTACCCTTCACGCGCATGAACACAGATGGTGCAGCTGACACGGCGAGAGCAGGCAGCGGTGCAGGAGCGGGCACAAGAACTTGCAGCCTCTGTGTCGACAGAGAAGGACGTGCAGCTGCAGCAGGTCATGCAGCAGGTCACCACACTGGAGGCTGCATTTGCTCTCAAGGAAGAGGTGAGCGGCAGTACAGGGCTGGAGTCGGGCATGGTCCAAACAGAGCCCTAGTGCTTTTGCTGGATACTGTTGGCAGGTTTGGTCCATCTCCTTTTGCTGACTTGGTTTGAAATGGTAATCGGGAGCTGGGTTGCTGCACACATGTCAACGAGCCAGCTGCACCGCTGTGTAGGGTAGTGGCCAACCATATGCATGTGTGCCTTGTTCGCACCCAGCCCCTAGCAACAGCCCCTAACAACACCCACACGACTACCACACCAGCTCACGCTGCCCCCCCTTACTCATCTGGACACAACAGGAGCTTGAGGAGAGCCGGCGGCTGTACAGTGCTCAGAAGCGGGCGCTGAGGGAGGCTCTGAACGCAGCCGCGGAGCGCGAGGCCAGGGAGCGGGCGACAGACGAGGCGAACAGGGCAGTGGTGGCGCAAGCGGTAGAGGACGAGATAGACAGGCTGCAGCATGAGCTGGCGCTGACAAAGGTGCGCACAGGGAGGGTGAAAGTGTGTTCAGAGGAAGACCGGTCAGGACTAGTT
The DNA here is from genome assembly GCA_039880955.1 of Chlamydomonas urium. Classification (NCBI taxonomy): domain Eukaryota; kingdom Viridiplantae; phylum Chlorophyta; class Chlorophyceae; order Chlamydomonadales; family Chlamydomonadaceae; genus Chlamydomonas; species Chlamydomonas urium. The sequence goes on along the minus strand of JAWZTI010000024.1, from coordinate 80,468 downwards.
TGGGTTTGATAGATGCTTGGACGTTGTTTGCTTCACACAATATGTGGTCTGCTGCTGCTCTTGAGCGTTGTCTGCTGAGCAGCACTTGGCCTGGCTGGCGAGCGCACACCTGCCTTGCAACCCCCATACGACTGTGTTACGCGCTGCTGGGCCAGCTGACAACACCCAACTTCCTGTGCCTTGTAGGCGCGCTCTGAGCTGGAGCTCAAGTCACGGCAGTCAGAGCTGGAAGCGATGCGGCAGCAGCTGGCAGTGGCCACGGCGCACAGGCAGGTGGTAGCTAGCACAGGCAGGTAGTAGCTTGCGCAGGCAGGGGGAAGCTAGCACAGGCAAGTGAGAGCTAGGGCGCCGGGCCTCTGAGGCAACTGGGCAGCATGATGTGGCTTGGGGGGGGGGNCTGAGTCTTTGTGTCGCTGCACTGGGCTGTTGGAGAGGTGCTTGCCGCTTCCACAGCGAAGGGCTTGAGCTCAGGGCTGGTTCAAAATGGCTAGGCCATCAACTCAAGTCATATCGCACGCGTGGGTAAAGGATTACGGCCCAGCAGCACATTTGACATTCTTATCGGATATCTGTGGTGTCCCTCGTGCCACACAGGACGACCCTTGGTGGCGGCTCGCCGCGTTCCTCCACCCTGCTCCCCCGTTGCCTTCCCCTGCTGCTGCCACAGGAAGCAGGCGGTGTCTCAAGCAGAGGCGGCGCTGACAGAAGCGTGGAAGGCGGAGCTGGAGCGCACGCAGCAGCAGTCTGATGCCAAGGTGGCTGAGCTGGAGGCGCAGGTTGTGCGGTTGATGACGCAGATGGAAGACACCAGGAGGGAGGACGCGCGGACGGTGAGGTGCACAAGTGAGGGCGTTGCTTTCCAGAGATAGAGGGTGAGGGCAGCTGTGGGGGGGGACATGGTCATGGGCAGTTTATGGGGTGTGGGCGGCCGACATGAATTTGGTGGTGGTGTCGAATGCATGACGCTGCAAAAGGCTGAGATAGTGTTGGTGAAACGTATGATTGGGAAGTCGTTGCTGGGCATGGGCTAACTGTGCAACCTGCAGGCAGTGTAAAAGCAGCTTGCATCTGACCCCCTTCGCTGCCTGCTGCTGCGCCTTGCTCCTGTATGCGGCGCTGACTCGCAGTCGCTCACCTCAGAGCTGGCAGCACTGAACAAGCAGAAGGTGCAGGTGCAGCGCGAATTTGAGGCCTTCAAGGATATGGCCATGCAGGTGAGGGCGGCAAAGGGGTGGAGTTTGGCAGCCGGCGCACGCAGGGGAAGGTCTGGAAGCCTTGCTAATCATGTGGTACACCAGGATGCCAGCATGAAACGCTTTAGCCTCACCATTGACCAATCGCAAACAGCTGTCAAGTCTTGCTTTTGCTCTGCCCTGACTACTGACTGGCCAAACCCTCAGCACCTGCTGTGCATGTATGCTGCATTGTGTGTGCAAGGCTGCTCGTACCAACCGCGAGGAGGTGGCGCGGCTGTTGGATGAGAACGCATCGCTGCATGCACGCCTGGCGGCAAAGACCCTTGAGGCGGCCGGGCCAGCTTCCATGCTGCTTCCCTCCACGGGGAAAGGCCCGGTGAAAATGTTTGAGGCACCTGTAACTTCCAACGCGTGAGTTGAGGCTGGGCGTTCATTGGTTGACTTGCTAGTCGCTCGGCTGGCTTTGCTGGCTGAGTGGTTGTTCCACAACAACAGCTGCTTGCACTGCTTGAACCATAAAGCCACCACCTTGTAGACAGCACTGCGATTCACCTGCCAGAGCTGACTCCCCCAAGCGCACCATCGCCCTTCAAACCTGCGCCATTCTCCTGTGCAAATCAAACCAATTCTGCTTCCTGCAGGTTTGAGTCCTACCTGCCGGAGCTGCTGGCGCGCCTGGAGCGTCAGCGCAAGGGCCTCGTGCCGCTGCTTATCGTGGGCACGCTCCTGTTCCTCATCCTCACAGCAACGGTCGTAAGGGCGGCCCTGAACGCGCGAAGCCAACACGGCGGCTCACTGTGCTTCCTGTCCAACCTGGGCATCAGGATTGGCGGGGGCTGCAGAGACCCAACGGTGAGGCACAGAGCAGGGAAAGGCTGAGCGGTTGGGGTTAAGAGGGGTAGCGCACCGACAAAAGCTCATGCGACATTGGTTGCCCCGGACAGAGTTCACTAGTTTTTCAGGAGGTCAGAAAGATGGGGAAGTTGCAAGGGGTCAGCTGGTGGAAGTTTGTGTGTCATGTGCCTGCGTTAACGTAACAGCGGCAGCATTGTTCACAACAAGGGTTCACGTGTGGAGACCATGGCACCCTGCTGTGCCGCTTGGGTAGGTTTCAGGGCTTTCAAGCTGATCATTTGCAGGCAGCCCTGCCTCACAAATGCTGTAGCTGCCACCAGGGGCAACTCAGGCCTGCCAGGTGTATGCTTTCCTTGAAAGCATGTTGGGTGAATCGTCCGCTCAAGCTGAGCTGTGAGTGATGTTCACTGGCTTGCCAACCTTTCCTCAACAGGTGCCTCACCATTCAACTGCTGACGATAAGATTGCGGAGCTGCTGGATAAACCTCAGAGGGTGCATGATGTAGTGGACATCACAGCACAGGGGTCAGGCCAAGCGGCAGGGGCTGCCAGGAGGCTGTTGCTCAGAGGGGCGACGCGTGTGATGCGGCATGTAGCACATTCTGTGCTGCTACCACATGGGGATGGCTGACTTTGCCGTTCATCAAACGATTAATCATTTATTTTCTGTGATCAACTTGTACGTGTGGTACACACCAGCCAGCTTGCAGAAAATAGATGAGTACGTGCACACTTTGCCAACCCAGCAACAACGCGTTCATTGGAGCATAACAGCAATGTCGCGCCCGCGCGTGCTTGTGACCGGCGGCTCCGGCTACCTGGGCCAGTTCCTGATCCTGGGCTTGGCGGAGCGCTTCGAGGTGCTGGGATGCGGGGCAACCACAGGGGTCAGAAATGCACATTGCACTTGATGTTGAACCTCATGAATGACGCAAGGTGTTACATGCTACCTGCTGATGGCAGGTGCACTACTTATATGGCACACGAAAGCTGCAGGCAGCGCCAGCAGGCATTGTTGCATGGCAGGTATGATGACTGGTCGCAAAGAACATGCCATGTCCATGCCAGCACAGCTCTCCTGATTTCCTGCCATGTTGTGAGAGGTATTGCCAATGGCCATTGCGCAGGTGGACCTGGCAACTGGCGAGGGCTTGGAGGCTGTGTTCGCGTCGGGTGCGTTTGCTGCTGCAATCAACTGCGCCGCAATCTCACAGCCAGCTCTGTGTCAGCAGAACCCAGAGATGGCCAGGTAAGTAAGAGCAACCTTTTAGAAGCCCAGCAACAAGAGGGTATGTGTTGCGAGAGGGAAAGGGTCCTGCAGAAGCAGCAGCACAGCATGCGGATCACAACATTAGCAAGTCCAACCGAGCTGCATTGACGGGTCAAGCTCATGTAACGATGCGAGTGTCAAAGCATCAGTGATTTGCTTGCACCAATCTTGAGTGGCAGCATGTCTCTGCATACGCTGTTGACCTTTGCCCAACACGCCTGGCGCAGGGCGGTGAATGTGCCAACGCACCTGCTCACACACCTTAGGCGGCAGAAGGAGCAGTTGGGGGTTGAAGCGCTGCTGATTCACATCTCCACCGATCAGGCAGGGCGTCAGCAGCATGCAACGTGCTGACACACCCCTGCCTCAGTGCAGTCTTGAGCAGCACCCTCAGCGGCCAATGATGCCTCCTGTGCACAGGGCTTCGGCTGCTTGCTAGATATATAGCCCAACCTTCCGCCACTTCGCTGCCAACCCGCAGGTGTATGATGGCAGCAAGGCCTTTTGGACAGAGGAGGACCCCTGTCAGCCCATCAACGCATATGGTGCCACCAAGCTCGAGGCTGAGCAAGTGATCAAGGTGTGTGCCTGATCATGCGCCTCTTCAAGCACTGCAGCCGTTGCTGTTGTGGCTGCTGTGTCATCGGCTGGCCTGGTGCTGAAACGTGCACGCGCCATCGCACGTTAGCTCAGCTAAGGGCGGCATGAGAAGCCTGGATTGCAAGCCAGGTGCAGGAAAAGCTGCTGTGGCAAGCCCTGCTCTTGCCTGCCCTGTTTGTCGCGGCAGGCGGAGTGGCCAAGGCATGTCAGCCTGCGCAGCTCCATCATCTATGGCCCGCCTGCACCAGACGCTGTGCCTCGGCCCTTGTTCCTGCAGTTTGTGGTGAGTGATCACTGTTTTGTTGTGGGCATCCCAGCAGCTTGTCCATGTGTTTTAAGGCTCGAGTGATGCACAGAGTTGCTGCTACCACCAGCAAGCGTTAGTGACAAGAGCATTTGTCGTTGCTCTCCTCGTGCCACTTGTGCCCGCATCTTGGATGCTCAATGTTTAGGAGAAGGCGCTTCAAGACTGCAAGCCAACCACCTTCTTCGACGATGAGTACAGGTGAGACATCGCACAGCGCAGTTCAATCGGCCAACCATGGTACCGTACTGTAGTGCGTTGCCATCGCCCGCAACTGGCTGGTTTACGAGCGCAGGTACTGGGAAGGTGCTGGGGTGCTTTGCACTCCGGCGCCTTTACTGTCTTTTTAAATGCTTTGCTGTTGTGTTGTCGGTGGCAGGTGCCCAATCTATGTGCAGGACATCGTGCGCATTGTACTGCACTTGCTGGACAGGCCGCAACCACCCCCAAGCAATGTGTACAACATGGGTGGACCGCAGCGGCTCAGCCGAGTCGACATGGCGGCTCTGGTAAGTGTGAGCGGATCACGCAAAAAATGCTGCCGCTCTCGTTGGAGCTGCCTTACGCTGCCACATTGAGGTTGCAGCCGCAATACCGCCAGCTGAGCCAACCAGCCAACTTTGAGGCGTGCTGTTCAGCCAAACACATTGCTCGTGTCCACCATCTGTCTGCTGCGGTGTGCATGACAGGTAGCAGAGGTGCGCGGCTATGGCGCAGAGAAAATCGTTGCCGCTCCGAGCGCATCGGTGCAGAGGTGGGGAAGTGTCTCCTGCAGCTTGAGCACGTTTGCCCAAAATATTGGCACCTGTAAAGTTGCCTGCTTGCATCAGCAATGCTGAACTTCAGCATCGGCACACTTCTTGCAGCCGCCTCGGCCTCAAGTATTAAAGCTTTTGTCTTCTTTTCCCTTTTGTTGCCCTTGGTGCCTGTGCAGGCCAGTCGCCAGCCCAGCCGACATCAGCATGTCGGTGAGCCGGCTACAGGAAGCGTTGGGGGTGACGCTCACGCCGTTTGCACAGGCGCTGAAACTCTTCCCACCTGCCTAATGTCGTGTTGCCATCAGAATTGACCAATTCCTTGAGACCGAACAATTCCACATTTTTGGCCCGTGAAATTAAACGCAGCATTTCTGCCCACACTTTGTAATCGGCTTGGGCAGCTCCTCAGCGACGCCCCCCAACACCCCGCAACACCACCACGCAATTCGATTTCGCGGCCTCTGATTGCGACAATCAAGACCACCCCGACTCGGGATGGCCCCCAGAAGGGATGGTCCAGAGCCCCGTGACGGGAGGGGCTCTGGGCCCCATGCAGGAGGCAGAGGCCGGGGAGCAGGCGGCAGGGGCTCTGGTGGCGACAGGGCACCCATGCACGGCCACAGGTGCGGCTGCAGGCGGCGCCTAGCGGATCTGGGGGCTGCAGCTGCCTCTCCAGCCCTGCTCAGCCCGCCTGCCCCGCTTGCATGCGCAGGGCGGCTCAGGAGAACGGCAACAGTGGCGCAGCAGCGGCCAGGCCGCCCTCGGCGGCCGCTGGCGGTGCCGCTCCGCCCAAGCCAAGTGCGTGCCTTGAACAGCCGCGCCGCACCAGCCTGGCAGCCTTCCTTCTCACGACACTAATGCGCTTGTTCCTGTGCAGGCTGGGGCAAGGCGCCTGGCATGTCATTTGCTGACGCGCTAAAGAAGAAGCAGGAGGAGCAGCAGCAGCCGCAGCCCCAGGCAGCGCCGGCAGACGCTTCTTCTGCCCCTGCAGCACCCGCAGCAGCTGCCAAGCCTGCACAGGGTACGTTGCATATGCGCAAGGGCTTTGTCCGCTGCCGCCATGCGTTCTGACGGCGCTGCTGCCACACAACCGCCGCAGAGATCGTGCCTCCCAAAGCTGAAGCGGTCAAGGCTGAAGCAGTCAAGGCTGAGGAGCCTGCGAAGGATGCAGGCACAGCTGCCAACGGCGTGACAAAGGTTGCACCGGCTGCTGCAGCGCCTGGCCCCGAGGCCATTCAGTTCGGCACGTTCGACGGCGAGGTCAGTGCACGCACATGCATGGGCGAATTGGTGGGCAGCGCTGCAGCAGGTACAGAGGGAAGGCTGCCGTTGCAGTGATTGCTGACTTTCAGTACTCGTGTTGCTCGCCTCGCCTGTGCCTGGTCGAAGGTCGACCCCAGCGGCAAGCGCCCCTACCTGCGCACCTCGTCCGCCCCGCCAAAGCAGGGGTTCGAAGTCAAGGATGCAAGCTACATTCCAGAGAAGTCCTCCAGGCCACCAGCCAGCAGGTTTGGCCAGGAGGGAGCGCCGCCACCCCCACCGGCACTGCCAGCAGCAGCTCCGGAGCAGGCCGCAGCAGCCACAACAGCGCCTGCAGCGGCGCCCGCAACTGAAGCAGCACCAGCAGCACCAAGTGCAGCACCTGCAGCACCAGCTGCTCCAAAGCCCGCACCCACGAAGCCAGAGCACGGCGAAGTTGTGGCGCCGGCGCCCCCTGCGCAGCAGCAGCAGCAGCATACGCAGCAGCACGCCCAGCACAAGGGCCAGCATGGCGGCATGCAGGGCCAGGGCCAGGGCGGGCTGCAGCAGCACATGGGCAGCAGGCCCAAGCATGAGCGCGGCGAGCAGCACCATGCGCCGCAGCACCAGCAGCGTGGCGGTGGTGGCGGCCCATATCGCCAGCCCAACGGACAGCATGCGTCGCAGCCAATCCCCATGCAGCACCCCCAGCAGTACATGCAGGGTGCGCCATACCCCCCTCAGTTCGCCGGGCAGCACTACCCCGGGGGGCCTATGGGCGGGTTTGTGCCGCACCAGCATCCCGGGCAGCCCATGTCTATGCAGCCGCAGGGCCCGCATGTGATGCAGTTCCCGGCCGTCGCGTTTGGCAGCATGGGCCCCCCTATGTACCCCACGTACGGCGTACCTCAGGGGCCGTACGGCATGGCACAGATGTACAGCACCTCGCCCGGGCAGCCGTCGCACATGATGGCGCATGGCCCAGGCATGGCGCAGGTGCAGCAGGTGCAGCACACGCCCCCGCCCCCGGCGGCGCCCCCTGCCCCGGCAGGGCCGCAGGTGCACGCGCAGCAGGACGCCAGGCCGCCGGTCGCAGCGCAGCCTCCAGCGCCCTCAGCAGCGCCCATCACGCCACCCCCAGCCAAGCCGGTGGCGCAGGTCAAGAAGGCGCTGACCATCAAGGACCCCAAGACGCACGCAGCCATCGAGATCAGAAAGCTGACCACGGCGCCTGCGGCGCCTGCAACTGTGGCAGCAGCGGCTCCGGCAGCTGACAAGGCAGAGGCGGAGGCGGCGCCGCCTGCACCTGCCGCGCCTGAAGGTGGGCAGCGCAGGCTTGGGCTGGCAGCGCAGGGTTGGGTTAGTAAATGGGTAGACTAGCATGTCGGCTGTTTATGGGCATGGGCAGCCTTTGCAAGCATTCAGCCCAGGGTTGGGATGGGCTGGTGAGCCGATGGCAGTTGCTTTTGAGAGGATGGTGCGGAGTGCGGTTCAATGAAACAAACAGGTTGGCGGTGCACATGGGTACAGCGCGCGGCTCAGGTGGATGTAGGACCGCCCTGGTTGAGCACTAACCATGTTCCTGCTGCTCTGCCACATTCCGGTCACAGTGCCCAAGCCCCCTGCCCCTCACTCAGCGGCACGCGAGATCAAGCCACCTGGCCCTGCAGCCGTTGCCAAGGTAAGAAGTAGCAGTGTTTTAGCTTGACGCTTGCAGTGCAGCCTGATTGTGTGTGGTAGGATAGAGGGGCGTGGATGCAGGCTTACGGCAGCACGGTGACGGAACGCGCGGCTGAGGGCGCCAGGCAGCTGCAGAGTGGGGCTGTGAGGTTATGTTGTTGCAAGTGTTGGGAAGGAGGAGGATTGGCGTAAACCGCTTGCCGGATGCCTGACGCTGTACTTGCCTTGCACCATGCGTACCTGCAGCAGGCGCAGAAGCATGCGCAGCACGCCGCAGCTGCCCCCACCGCAGTTACTGCAGCAGCAGCGCCTGCAGCGGCTGAGGCCCCTGCAGCAAGGGCAGAGGCTGCACCAGCCCCGGCCCCAGCCCCAGCCCCAGCCCCAGCCCCAGCCCCAGCCCCAGCCCCGGCCGCAGCTCCAGCTCCAGCTCCACCTGCAGCTGCAGCACCGGCCGCAGCGCCTGCCGCAGCGCCTGCCCCAGCGCCTGCCAGTGCGGGGGCGGCACCTGTATCGGCCCCTGCTGTGGAGACTGCGCCCGTGGCTCCCAGCACGCCGCAGCTGGCTGCTGCGCCCGCTGCCCCTGCAGCTGCTGCTGCGGAGACTAAGCCCCAGGAGGCACCCAAGGCGGCAGTCGCTGAGGCTAAGCCTGAGCCTGCTGCGGCCCCTGCTCCTGCACTTGTGGCGAAGGCCCAAGCGGCAGCTGAGCCCGCTCCTGCCCTCGCGGCAGCGGCGGCGCCTGCTGCAGCAGCCCCCGAGCAGCTGCAGCACCAGGAGAGTGAGACGTGGGAGACGACCGAGGCGGCCCCGCTGCCGGCGGCGGCCGACGCGCCCTCTGCGGCGGAGCCCTTGGAAGAGGAGTGCTTGCTGTCTGCAGATGGCCGCAAGGTCTACTCGCGAGACTACATGAAGAAGTTTGCCACGACAGGTGAGGGAGGGCAGTGTGGCAGGAGTTGGATGGGTTCAGAAGGAGGAGAGGATTTGGGGGTTACGCGGACCAGAAGTCGGACAAGGGTTGGGGGTGGACATGGGCCTGCTAGGACCATGGGGTGCTGGTGCTCACTTCTGGCTGGGTTTGTTGTTCGCCAGGTGCGAGGGCAGCGCATCTCGGTCCTCGCCTGCATCATCAACAGAGAGTAGAAAGGTCTGGGGCTGACACCAGCACGAGAGGCAGCAGCTGCGTGAGATTTTTGCGCTTGTCTTGTCGCAGTTCTCGCGCTGATGTGATTTCCGCTCTTGTCTCCTGTGGTGGAATTTGCAGAGGAATGCATGCGCAAGCTTGCCCCTGAGCTGCTGGCCTGCTACGTCTCTGAGCTTCTGCTGGACACGCCGAGGCCGTTTGAGGATTCGATTGTCGACATGCACGGCATGGGCGGCCGCAGGGGCAGCGGCGCCAACTTCGGTGGTGGCGGTGGTGGCGGCGGTGGCGGGCGCCAGGAGGCTGCGGAGTGGGGGTCGCGGCGTGGTGGCCCACCTGGCGGCAACTACAATCAGGACCCACGCGGCCCGAGGGGAGGCATGGCTGGGCCTCAGGGTGGCATGGGCAGGGACGGCCGCAGGGGCGGGCAGGACGGCGGCGACAACTGGAAGTCGCGCGGCCCGCCGCCCCCGCCATCGCCTGCTGGCCGCAGCTCAACGCTGCACCGCACCGACAACCGCTACGTTGCGGGTGCGACGACGTCGGCCGATCCCGACGAGGAGAAGAAGCAGAGGCAGTTTAAGGCCATCCTTAACAAGCTCACGATTGACAACTTCGAGAAGCTGTCGATGCAGGTGGGCGGGGTTTTGCGGCGGGGTTGCGGGAGCAGTGTATGCGTTGAACAGCATCATGCATGGCGGTGCTGGGTAGAGCAGCGCCAGCTTGGCACGACAAGGTCCAAGTAGCTGGGACACGCAACACGATACACATGCAGGTTGCAGTAATTGGCATACAGCACCGAAGGGCGCCTGCAGAAATGGCTTAACAAACGTTTTGACACTGGTACTCAGCTGATGCGTGGCCTGGCTCATTGCTGTGCAGATCCTGGACGTCGGCATCTCCGACCGCAAGACCCTGGAGGGTCTGATCAACCAGATCTTCGACAAGGCGCTGATCGAGACCGGGTTTTGCGAGATGTATGCGCAGCTTTGCGCCAAGCTGGCGAGTGCCAAGGACGGCAACGATCAGCCCATCCTGCCGACGTATGACAACCCCGAGCAGCCCAACAAGCGCGTTGACTTCCGCCGCCTGCTGCTGAACAAGTGCCAGGAGGAGTTTGAGAAGGGCATCCAGGCAGACAAGCTGGTGAAGGAGCGCGAGGAGCAGGAGCACAACCACCCCGAGGCGGCGACTGCAGCTGCAGAGGCAGAGGCGAGCAGCGAGGCCGAGGCGGCTGCCAAGAAGGAGGCGGAGGCGGCTGCAGAAGCTGCTGCGGAGGCTGCTGCGTCAGAGGCAGCGGCAAAGGCGGAGCTGGAGGAGGGCGAGATCCCGCCCTCCCCGGCCAACGCTGAGCCGACTGAGAAGGAGAAGAAGGACGACAAGCTGGCTGCGGCGAAGCGAGCCAAGGAGGAGGCGGAGCGCGAGCGCCAGGCGCGCCGCCGCATGCTGGGCAACATGCAGTTTATCGGGCAGCTGTACAAGTACAGCCTGCTGACGGAGAAGATCATGCACAACTGCGTGTTCATGCTGCTGGTGGTGAGTGCCAGGGACGAGGGGATGGAGGGCAGGGAACCGAGGGTTATGGTGCGAATGGGGATGGCGGAGGATGAGCATGCCAGTGGTGGTGGTGAAGGAGCAGCAGGTGAGGAGCCGCTTTTTGGCGCGTTTTGCAAGTGCTGTTCGTACCTCCTTCGGCCCCCAGCCTCTTGCCCTGACTCACTGCTTGCTCCGTGTGATGCCTGCAGGAGGAGTCGACGCCTCGCGCTGAGGACATTGAGTGCTTGTGCAAGCTGCTGAACACAGTGGGCGGCAAGCTGGACGCCACTGTCAAGGTCGAGTACAGGGACAGGATGAAGGTGTACTTTGAGAGGATGAAGAGGCTGACGGAGAACCAGAGCCTGGAGAGCAGGATCAGGTTCATGGTGCAGGTGAGGAGATTGGGGTGTAGGAGAGGGGTAGAGAGAGGGAGGGGGGGGAGAGGGACTGGCTGCATGTTTGTGGGAACTATATTTGCGGATATTGTGGGTTATGGAGGCAAGGAGAGGAGGTGGGGGCCTAGGGCGGGGAAGCACCAGTGGCACGGTGTGCAGGAGGCTGTGCAAGAGTGTCATCCGCATCCATGCCAAGCTTGGGTTGTCTGAACCGGGCACACGGGCAGGGGTGGCTGGTGATTACCACTGTGCTGCGTGCAAGCTGGGGCACTTCGTGCGCCCTGTGCAGCTGCTTGTGCCTCTTTGACCTGCTTTCGCACGTCCTGATCCTCCCTTGGTTGAATCGATCCTGCATGCTCGCTGCAGGATGTGCTGGACCTGCGGGATCGCAGGTGGCAGCCGCGCCAGAAGGTGGAGGGCCCCAAGAAGATCTCGGAGGTGCACCAGGAGGCGATGCGCCAACAGCAGCAGCTGGAGGCGCGAGACCGCGAGGACAGGCGCGGCGGCGGCATGCGCGGACGTATGGATGGCCCTGGACCCCGCGACGGCCGCGGCGGCGGCGGTGGCGGCTATGAGAGCCGCATGCTGGCGAGGGACGAGGTACCGACGCGGACGGTGACCATGCAGCGGCAGCAGAGCTCCGAGCTGAACCTGCGGCCGACAGGCATGGGCGCATTTGTGCGCGGCAAGATGGCCGGCGCAGTTGCGGCGGCGGCGGCGGCAGGGCTGGGCCCGCGCGCCAACGTTGCAGCTGTGGCGGCGAAGCAGAAGGAGGCGCCCGCTGCGGCGGCGCAGCCTGCGAAGGAGGCCAGGGAGGCGGCGGCGCCTGCACCTGCTGCTGCGACTGCCGTGTCTGCACCTGTGGAGCCCCTGTCGGAGGAGAAGCTCGCGCTCAAGGGTGAGTGAAGGCACGGGGGAGGTGGGGTATGTAAGGGCTGCATGCGGGGAAGGGCATGAGAGGGATATACATGACGCTGCATCCACGTGTGTCAAGGCGGTGGTTCTGGGGTTGCGCTTGTGGTGAGGCCAGGCGAGTGGCAATGTGCTTTGTGCTGGTGGTTTGCAAGCGTGGCCATCTGCAGGTCGTAGTTTCTGCCCAGCCTCAGCTTGCCTTGCTGCAGTTTTCAAGCGATGAATATGCTGCCCACTCCACACCCGTCCCACTTTCCCACGCCGCAGCGACCAACCTGGTGGAGGAGCACTGGGTCAGCAACAGCATGGTTGACTCGCTCGCCAACTTGTTGGACATGCGCCAGGCCGGCGCAGATATGCCAGCGGCTGTCACCGCCATCGTCACTGCCGCGCTCAACCACCGTGGCGCGGATGTGGCCACGCGCCTGCCACCTTTTGCCGAGGTGCTCAAGGCAGCGGTTGCAGCGCCTGCACCCGTGCCGCTGTCCGCATCGGAGCTGGCAGAGGGTCTGGTGCACCTTGCGCGCTCGCTGCATATGCTGGCGGATGACATGCCCAAGGTTGGTTTGTGGCAGTGGCAGGGCGCGGGGTGGTTGAGGGGAATCGCAGAGCAAACGAGCTGGGGTGTTTTGACGGACAGCAGTGGGTATGGGGCGGGTTGCATCGGCGGGCGGGATGGGACGGTTTGCATGGGCAGGCGCGCGGGTAGCCGGCTCTATAGCATGTGCCTCGAGCACATGTTTCTGGTCAGCCACCGGGTGACCCTGGGGCGCACCACTGTGCACGCGCCATGATAAATAGTAAATGACTCTCGAGTGCCTGCCCTGTGCTCTTGTCTCTGTGCCCTGTAGGCGCCCGAGCTGGTCGGCCGCTTCTTCGGCGGCTTCGTCAGCCAGGGCGTGGTGTCACTGGGTGATCTGGGCAAGGCAGTGCTGGACGTGCCCCCAATTGAGGAGGAGGGAGACGCGCCGCTGGTGGAGGCTGACCTGGGCCTCACATTCATCTTCAACCTCGTTGCACAGTGAGTTCAGGAGTCGGGTAGGGGATTGCAGGGGGACAAGGATGTGGGAGTGAGGACGCCGTGTGTGTTGAGGCGATCACAACGGGTTGGTGGTAATCCCAGCAACTGCAATGCTTTGTAGGCAGGATGGAATGACGGTGCCTGTCGCCAACCCTTTACTGAGCCTTTCCCTGTGTTGTCCCTTATTGTTTCAGGGTCAAGGAGGCCAGCGGCGAGGCGGATGCTGAGGCCAAGTGGAAGGAGAGCGGGCTGATGCTGGAAAAGTTTGCCAGCAGCCTGTCGCCAGTGAGCCCTGCAGAGCTGCAAGAGGACGCCAACAAGCACAGCCTGCCCTTCATGGCCGCTGCATAAGGGGCGATGGGTCCTTTTTGCGGCAGGCGCCCACCGGTAGGGTGCAGGCTGGGCTGATGCTGGCGCACTGGCATGGGCGCGGCTGCTGGCGTTGGTATCAGGAGCATGACAGGGCTGGGGAGGGAGTGATGCCCGGGGCCTGTAGCCTGTGCGCCAGTGCGGCAGCAGGTGGGGCAGGCCCCCGACGTGACTCGCAATGGCTTGGATGACCCGAACGCTACAGGAGGCCTCTCGCCGCCATGGGGAGGCTTGATTTTGGGTCCTGTGCTTTGACTGACGGCAGGTATGTCGGCACAAGTGGGTGTGGTGTTTTCGCATGTGCCGTGCTGCAGTAAGCTGCAGAGGCACTAAGCTTTGTAGGAGCGTGTTTAGGACCGTAGGGTTTGGGTGGGGTGGGAAGTGCGGGCTGCTTCTAGTGCTGGGGCGGGGCAGCGATTAGTAGGATTGCGTCAACGGTCGACAGCTGACACTGGCAGGTCTTTGTTGTGCGTTTTTAAGACACAATAGCACGGGCGTGGTTTGTTTGTTTTCACTGGGAGGCCTGACGAAATGCTGTTTTGTTTGGTTGGCCCTTACTGGCACGCTTCAGTTGCCAGGGCCTTGCCGTGCTGCGCATAAACACAAATGCCGCTGCCGCCATGCACTGATGCAATACCGACGAAGAGCCACTTCGGACGCGCTGCGTGTCTTGCCCAAAGCAGTGGATGCAACACAGACAGCGTGCCATGTACCCCTTGCCCTGTGACCAGATGCCTGCAGAGAATGTCTTGCATGCTCTTGTGCACCAGAGACGTCGTTCATGACAGCAGAACTTGGAGGAGGAGATGTGGTGTGGATCCGAAGGTGTGAAGTGATTAGAATGCAGCGCACCTTGGGAAGAAGTTGTTGCCACCTGCTAGCTCCCTGGGAGCACCCACGCCTCCCCATCCCTTCATCCCCTGGTGCTGCCAGCACTCAGCCCGCTATCCTGGCGCGTATTCTCGCTGCCCGTCTTGCTTTCTCTTCTTTGAATAGGCCGAGCGTACCGTCGCGTCTGAGGTGAGCAACTCAGCTCGGGACGGCCTGGCAGGCTTCCAGGGAATTAGCAAGGCGCGTGCAGCCCTGTGATCTGGCCTGTTGCGTGCGTGAAGGCTTGCCTGGGGCACCTCCTTCATCATGCGTCTTCAAACAGCGCATGGCCCGCGTCAGTGCTTAAGCACTGTCTGCAGCAGTGGTGCATGCAGCACCTGGCTGCCCCTGCACCTAGGTGCCCTCCGCCGCCGTCCCTGCAGCACTCTCAGTCCGCGTGCTTTCCTTCCCCTGCGTCGCAGGTCCATCATGTCGAGTGCCGACGTCCTTTCACCCCCCACCACGCATGTCGCCGAGGCTGGGTCGCTCCCAGCGACACAGGAGCTTCCCCAGGTGGTGTTTGGAACTCAGCTGCTGCGCGGAGAAGGCGCCAAGAAGCCCACGGCGTCTGCGTCCTGGAGGAACGAGGCCGCCAAGGCCAATGTGAGATTTGCATGCGCTGGCAAACCAACGCGCATGGGTGCTGACCGTCGACTGCTTGTGAGAGGTCTCATGTGTCGCATGTGCCTGCGCGCCATCATGCCCGCAGGCGAGCATCACCTCCATGCTGGATCGCAAGGCCGAGGCGGTCGACGTGGTTGCGCTGGACAAGTACGTGCAGCCCATTGACCGCGGCCCGACTGTTGCGGAGCAGAAGCTGATGCGCTCCTGGCAGTATGCTGTCACTGGCAAGGTGGCTGCAGCTGCTGTCTTGGCTGACCTCAAGGCGGAGCACATCAAGCACGGTAAGGTTCTGGCATGGCCAATGCTTCAGTGCGGCATGCACTCACCTGATGTTGTGACGGTCTTGTTTTCTGATTTCTGTCCCCTGCATGCCAGGCGGCGTTCTGGGCATGCACGCCGAGGCTTGCAAGAACATCCAGCGCCACCAGTTGGAGGGAGAGACCTTCTACATCGTTGACCTTGGCAATGTGTTGCGCATGTACAAGGTAATTCCTCAAAGGCGTGTTTTGGGGCTCAGCACTGCACTTGCATCTCCACACCACACCACCCGACGACACCCCTCTGTGACACCTAACCCAACAAAGTGCCTGTCTATTCGTGCTTCCTGCAACCTCTGAGCAGCTTATTCACCTTAGAGCAGACGATCGCTTGTCAAGTCAAGGGCGTTCTCGCCGTCTGCAGCACACGCCCTAGCCTCCTTTGCTGAACACCCCTCCACCCTTGCTCTACTGCGCCTTGTGCAGTCCGGCAAGCCAGGGGAATGACCTCTGGGCCTGGCTTGTTACCAGTCGCATGTCTGCACTGCACTTTGCACTCTTCATCCCCCACCCCGCCACGACGCACCACTGCCACAACGCGGCCTCGCCTTCATCACTGACACCTGCTTGGACGACCGGACGACTGCACCGCCAAGGCGTGGTGGGGGAGAGGACCAAGACCCGCGGAGCGAGCGAGGAGCGGCACGACAGCCGCGTCGAGCAAGCTGCCTGAGGTCCAAGACCTACCAACCTTGCTTCTGCTACCTGTTCTTCCACAGCTGCTGACCCCTGCTTGGTAACCTGCTACCATGTGCACACACCCACACACACCTGCATTTGCACCATTACACGTGGGGGCGGGCAAACACTAACCTTCAAACCTGTGCGTGTGCCAGGCCTTGTCGCGTGTGCTCTGCCCCCCGCTGTTCACTTGCCCATGTCACAGCACAGGGAGCGCCACAACCATCTGCATCTGCATGTGTGCAAGTGTTCTGGCAGCAGGCAGCATGTGTGGGGTCTGGGTTACTGCGGCAGCCAACAGCCCTGGAATCTCTGCTTGGGCAGGTGCACAGCATCCTGTGCATGGGTTGCGGCCATGTGTGAAGCTGATAGGCAAAGCGTGACAAACAATGCGTGGCAGTTGATGTGCTGAAGGGCTTGCTGCTAGCCGCCTGGATGGAGCCAGCCAGCCTGTCAGCCCAGTGTGTTGTGCGTGCGGTGCCTGTTGCATAAGCACAAGCCAACTACCGGCCTGGGCGGCCCGATCGGACATCATCAGAGCGCTGCCCACACCACCACCTCGCCCAGGCCGGGCCTGGCTACAAAACGGCGCCTTGCAGTGGGCATGCCGGTCTCCAGTGGGGCTCACGCTTTGCCCCGCCCCCTGCCCACCTGCCTGCTGCTTTGGTTGCTCAGGCCTGGAAGGCTGCCATGCCTCGCATTACGCCCTTCTACGCTGTCAAGTGCAACCCGGAGCCCGGCATGCTGAAGCTGCTCAATGCCATGGGGACCGGCTTTGACTGCGCCTCCAAGGGCGAGCTTGAGATGATGCTGAAGATGGGCGTGCACCCCAGCCGCATCATCTTTGCGCACCCCTGCAAGCGCGCCTCGGACATCCGCTTTGCGCGCGAGCACGGTGTCCAGTACACCACGTTTGACACTGTCTCCGAGCTGCACAAGATTGCAGCGCTGAACCCCGACTTCAAGTGCGTGCTGCGCATCCGCGCCGACGACCCCGGGGCGCGCGTGCCCCTCGGCCTCAAGTACGGCGCTGAGGTGTCGGAGGCTCTCACTCTCCTGGCCACAGCCAAGGAGCTGGGCCTGCAGGTGGTGGGCGTCTCCTTCCACGTTGGCTCAGCCTGCCAGAACCTGAGCACCTTCACCGGCGCCATTGAGTCTGCTCGTGCCATCTTCGACCAGGCGCACAATGACTTTGGGTTTACCATGGAGCTGCTCGACATTGGCGGCGGCTTCACAGGCCACTTTGACAGTTGTGGCAACGTAAAGTTCGGGGAGATCGCAAACGCTATCAACGCGGCCGTTGCAGAGCACTTCCCCGCCGAGTCGGGCGTGCGCATCATTGCCGAGCCTGGCCGCTACTTTGCAGAGACGTCCGCCGCTTTGATGACGCCCGTGTACGGCCAGCGAGACCGCCTCAACCCTGACGGCACCATCAAGAACAAGGACTACTGGCTGACCGACGGCCTGTATGGCAGCTTCAACTGCATACTGTGAGTAAATTAGGTTTGGGTTGCAAGCGCGTGGTGGCAGCGGAGGCGGGCAGCGGAGGTGGTCGCGCACGGTATTTCTTCCAGTGGTGGTTCCAGATGCAGAACTGTTACAATGACAGAGGCACTAGACGCATGTGCTGTGCTCAGCAGCCGTGTGCAACACAATTCTGCATGTCTGAGCCTCCATGTGCCTGCGCCTGTCCGTCCCATTGCGCAGGTATGACGGCCAGAACCCGACCTATCGCGTCGTCCGCTCCCCGATGCTGCCAGCCGTGTCGGCCGCCGAGGAGGCCGTCAAGTTTTCCTCCACGCTGTGGGGCCCCACCTGCGACAGCGCCGACTGCGTGTACAAGGACCACATGCTGCCTCAGCTGCGCAACGGTGACTGGCTGCTTTTCCCCAATGCTGGCGCCTACACCGTGGCTGGTGCCTGTGACTTCAATGGGTGAGGGATGGCGCACGGCATGTACTGCTGCAGATGTTGCTTGTTTGCCCGCTGCCATATGCTAACTGCGCTCCCTGTCTCGAATTGATGATTGCGCAGCATTGAGTTCACCACTCCGAACAAATTTTATGTCTTCTCTGACTCGGCTGTTGATGCTGTGGAGGATGGTGAGGAGATGGCTGAATGAGCGGCCGGTGACAGCTGTTAAGGATTCGGTAAGCCTGCACAGTACATTTGAATGCAGGCCTCTCGACAAGGTGAGTTACCACACATGGATTATTTCGGCCTTGACTTTCAGCAGGCCCAGAGTCTTGTACTGGGAGCATGCTAAGCAAGGCGCTGCTTGGTCAAGTAAAATATCAATAGGACAGATTGTTGCTTTTGTCAGCTTCCTTAGCTTAGTCCTCGCAGGCCAGCCCCAGCTCTGCATGATGCTGGTTGCCTGCTTGCAGCGAGTGGTATTTAGGGCACAAGCCTTACAATTTTGGTGTGGTTGATTGTACGTGTAACAAATGCTGGTCGTGCACCATATTGGGTGATCTAAGCTCTGCGCATATTGGTTGCTGCATTTGTCAGTACCCTTGGGGTGCATGGTAGCACGCAAGGGGGCAGCGCCTGAATGTGCCCAGAGCTGGATGCGACCGGGCGAACCAGCATATGCGAAACTAGCAGAACCACCATGCCAGGCCTGCAAACAGTGTTCGCAAGCACTTAGCTAAGCACAAGCAGGTCAGCTAGGCTGGTTAACAGGATGATACTCCAACCACCAAGGGCAACGGCCAAGTGCCCTGGAGGTGCAGCCATGGCGCCTCAACTAGGAACTGGTAGCAGCGTCTTCAGCGGCTGCGGCAGTCAGCAGGCGCAGCTGCATCGTCCCTGGAAGAAACTGCTAGGCTGGCGGTGGGCGCTGCTGCGTGTTGCCACAGGACTGCCAGCAAGAACTTTGGTCTGGGGTGCAGGGGCAGGGTCCCAATTGGCTGCGCAGACGTTCCCCATCTTGGCGCCTGGCATGAGTGAAGTAGGGGTCTGAGTACAGAGGGGCAGGCAACACAGGCGGTATGGCTGGGGGGCAGGGGTGGGGCAGCTGCAGTTGCGGGGCATGGCCACAAATGGGGCAGATACACAAACTTCGCAGCTGTTCATGTGGGGTCCTGCACACTTCAAGAGTGTGCAGGCGATCCACGCTCTGCCCTGGACTTGCCTATAGGTATGAGGATCGGTCAGAGCCAGCACCAGCATTAACAAGAAGGCGATGGCGCAGACCCCGGTCACAAGCGCGCCTTCCACCCACGCTGATCAAATTGCATTGGCCGTCATCTGCGCGCTTGCATTCAGGTGACAGGGCGCCTTGTGTCGGTCTGGGGGGCTTCAACCACCACCAATGCCATGCTTCCAGCCAAGACCCTGCAAAGCATGCACGAAGCAGCACAAAGTTAGCAGAAGTCATCCAAAGCATTGCTGGTGTCCAACAACACTGCTTTTGAAGTGCAGGGTGGACCTGCGTGCTTGCCACTGGTCCGCAGCTGGCACCGCCCCAGTGGCAGGCGTGGGGCAGGATTTGCAAGGGTGTGGCAGGTGGTGTGGCAGGCTTGGTGGCTGGCGGTGTGGCAAGCGGTGCGTGGTACGTTGCAAGCGTAATGTGAAAGGAAATAAACCCGCAGGCACGGCCACATAGAAAGGGGTGAAGCTGGCGCAAGCCTGGAGAAGATGAGGCGATGCACAGGTGGGAGAAAGGGAAGACACAATGGACGAAGTTGAATGCAGGGGTGAGAGTGAGCAGAGCTGCAGCAGCAGGTGAGTGGGTGAGACTGGGCAACCCACATGGGTAAGGTGTGTGTTGTGTGTGGTAACAGGCGAGGCCAAGGGATCTCCTTGGCTGTGGGGCAGCAACAGCCTCCCACATGAGGAGTGTGTGGCAGCAACACAGACAAGAGTCAGCAACCTTGAACCCCATGCAAGCAACACAAGTCTTCAAGGTTCAACGTCGCACCCGTGCTGGGACGGGCTGAGCTGAGCTGCCAGCCGCAGCCGCCACGCCCTCCAACCGTGCAACTGCAATAGGTAGCAGGTGGTGAACGACACTGCATCAGACGCAGCTGCGGGAAACATGCTGCCTGGTGCCCGGGTATAAGGCCATACTTGACGATGCATTCGACTTGGGGCCAGCAAGGTCCAGGGGCAGGAGAAGCGGGGGCGACTGATGCTCCCAGGAACGATGCTCGCCTGCTGCGCCCTAGCATGCCTGCCTGCTGGTTCCTCGCCTGTATGCCCTACCCGTTGTGCTTTTTCCTGTTTGCACCTTGTGGTACAACTGCACAATGCCCACAACGGACCCGCAATTCAACCCCATGCCACCCTTGCCCTGCTGCACCTGCAACCTTGCCTTCACCCTGCCCTTGCCCTGCGATACGTGCACCTTGAACGCCCTACCCTTTGCATATGTCGCTGCCCGTGCCCGTGCCCCTGCACCCTGGCATCGCCTGCACCCTGGCCCTGCCAAATGACCTGCTGTCGTCGTGCCCGTACCAGCACCAGTGCCGGCCAGGTCTGCACCAGCACCGGCACCAACGCCGCCCAGGTCTGCACCAGCACCGCTACCAGCGCTGCCTAGGCCTGCAACAGCACGAGCTCGTGCTCGAGGGCCAGCGCCGCTTAGCACTGCAGCAACACGAGCTCATGCTCAAGGGCCAACGCCGACTAGGCCTGCAACAGCACCAACAAGATCAAGGCCGCAAGAGTATAATCAACAAGTTACAAGCAGTCAGCGGAGGAGCATTCTCCCCTACCAAGCCGCGATTGAAGCTGCAGATGGCCATGGATGGGAGCGAGGCAAGCAAGGTGTGTGCACACATGGGCAGCATGGGTTTTTATCCTCAAATGAGCCAGCGCGCTGCCCAGGTGTGGGCGCAAGCACATGACTTAAAAGGTAATTACGACGTGCAGCTTGCCTGGCTCGTGCTGTACCCTAGCTTCCCTGGCTCTGCAAAAACTGTCCTTCTGCCCGCCCGCACCCACCCGCCCGTGTTGATCTGTAAGCATGCAATGCATGGATGATGTATGTTGCATGCGCTGCGCAGCTTGCTGCGTGAATTGCTACAATTGCTCTCTGTCATCTCATTGTCGTTCCTTCCTTGCACGCTTGGTTGGGGGCGGTACCCACAGTGGCCCCGCCTGCTGTCCGTTGGGGGAGGCACCACACGTGTAATCTCGCTGAGCTGAGCTACAGGCTGCTGCGATTGCAGTACCTGCTCTTGTCCCATCATGTACCCCGCGGCTCGTAACCAGCCTCACTGCTCCCACCGTAATACTGATCAGTCATGTCCCTGTCATGACACAAGTCCCAACCTCTGCGCTTGCACGTTTGACCCTGTGACCCCTGTCCACACGCACTGTGCCTGAGCCGCAAGTTAAGCGCCGCCATGACCTCGATGTCGTTACCCTTGAAGTACTGCTCGCGAAGCCACGGCGACATGCTCAACAACAAGTCTTTCAGCTTGCCCCGCTGTGCGTCGTCAGGGTATAGCCTCTTCAGACGGGGATAGAGCTCCTGCTCCCACGCGCCATCGTCGGTGGCCATGGCCCTACGCGCTGGGCAAATTCTGTGCAAACAACACGCATGGCGACAAGGTGAATCATGTGACCATCAGAAACACCAAGACGCAATGATGCAAGTCGTATCAGCACATCCTGTCACAGAGTCTTCTGGGTTGTATTCTTTGAGACTATCCTGACCTACCTGGCTAACCTGTCTCACAACAGTGCGCTCAGGTCGACGTCGACAAGGTCGACGCGCTCAGGTTGACAAAGCGAGCGAGCAAGCCTCGCGTCGCCCCCTCGAGCAGCAGGCCTGCACAAAGCAATAACGCCCTGACGCTGTGTCAGCACCCTGTATTGGTGAGCAAAGCACCGTTACAAGGTCCTGACTTGCACCAGTTGGTGTAAGCAGCAGGAGGCGGAGACCAAGGCAAGGGTGAGGTTGCACGGGCGACAGGCAGTTGCGGCAGGGGGTATGCAGTACAGACATGTGCGCTGCTAGTGTCTGGCCGCAGACAGGGCATGCTAGGCATGCATGCAACTTGCATGGTGCAAGCTTACAAGCACGGTGCTGGGCACCTAGGGCACCACCGCAAATGGCCAACCAACCTTCTTGGCGCGAAGCCCTGGCATCGACCGCCTCAGTGCGACTGCGATGCGTAGCTGAAGGCCTGCATGAAGCAAGCAGCGCCCGATGTTAAACACATCACCCGTCTGCAAGTGGCATTGTCGATCCTCACAAGCCGTCAGCATGCTGCGCAGCATGCGGCCCTACCGGCCCTGGCCGTGCCTGCTCACAGCACTGTTCGAACATGGTGTTGAATTCGCATGTGTCACTCTTGTAAAGCTCCACTGGAGTGTGAGTTTCCACAGGCTGGACAGGCTGCACAGCCTGGAAGAGCGTGTTTGTGTGCCGGCTCCATTTCTGTCATTAGCACCGCACTGTTGCTTCAGGGATTGCAGATGCCATGTACGCTCAACATCATGCTGTACGGAAGGCGTCAGGGTGGTGCTTAGCGTGGTGCAGGCTGGGTGTCACCGTGGCTGCGTGGGGTGCAGCAACACAACAGCTGCCTTCTGGCATGCGCTAGTGCATGATAGATCATCATCTGCTCACAATTAGCTGTGCTACTGTCATGTGTGCCAGCTGAGGCCAGCTGTTGCTCTGCGGAGCGCTGCACCTTGAAGAGTTTGAGACCCAAATTGATTCCCTGCACCACCCTCCACCCAGCGCCCCTTGCTTGCTTGCATGATCCTGCTGGCGTGCCGACTTCTCGTGCAGTCAACCACTCAGGAGCTGGGTGTGGGGCTATTCTCACACCACAGTTTGCCTGGCGCTCGCGAGCGCGAGGCAAGAGGCCAACATGTTTCGACGAGCGCTATCGCGCCTTCTGACGCCCTTTGTGGAGGCCCACACGCAGCACGTCGGGACATTGGCAGGCACAGCATCTGCATCCACAGCGCAGAGATTGGCGAACCTCTGCACTCAAGCGTCTACGCCTTACGGAGCAGCTAAAACGGCTGTCAAGCCAGGTGGGAGGTGCATGCACACACGGCCCTGCTGGTATGATTGCCTAGCCAGACTCCGTGTCACAAATTCTTGCCTGAACACTTGCACCACAGCTGCCTCGGCCTATGTCCTGTTCGTCCCCAGCTTGGTGTGCGGCTACCTGGCATATTGGCAGTATGAGCGCATGAAATGGAAGGCAAGTTATGTGCAGGGCCGCAACACACGATTCAGGGCAGCACCTGAAAGCCGTTGTCATGGTGCATAACAGCGCTTCACTGCACGTATCAAACACATGCAACGCCTGCCTGCACATTCCTGGACTTAGGACTCCTTGATCCAGCTGCGCAAGCACATGTTGGAAGGGCAGGCTCGTGACATCTTTACAGAAGCCAAGCTGGAAGAATACGAGAAGGTCAGCGCGACTGGCATCCTGCTACACGACAAGACCGTTTTTGTTGGACCGCGGCCACGCAGGTGGGAATGTGCGCCGCTGGGGTGTGCTCACGTGATCAAGCGCGTTTACTGCTGTTGCCGATGATATGTTGTGTGCAGTGTTACAGCCCTGTCTGTTTGAGGTGGCGCTTCACTCAAGCAAGGGTGCTATGCGCATTTTGCTGCCGCAGCGTGCCAGGCGCAGGCATTCAGTCGGGGTACCTGCTGGTCACACCACTGTATGACCCCACGAGGTGAGAGTGACCTGCTGAGACCGCAGCCGTGTGTGTTTCATTGCATGTGTCAGTAGCCTGGAGATGTAGCCTTCAGCGCCATCGCTGCTTGACATCCCTGCCTTGCTGCTTTGTCTTCTGGTTGCTGTGTACACGCAGCAAGGGAACGGTGATGGTGAACAGGGGGTGGGTGCCTCAGTCATGGTTTGGAAACTTTGATGCCCTTGCACGCACCAGTTCTGAGACAACAACGGTGGTGGGAGTGGTGCAGCCCAGCGAAAAGCCAAGTGCCGTAGTGCCTGACAACGTCCCTGATCAACAGGAGTTCCACTGGTTTGATGTTCCCACGCTTGTGAGTCTGAGACCTGGGGATTGCAGGCTATTGCAGGGCCCTGAATGGCTTTTGAAGAGGCTCCTTGGCATGGGCTGAGTAACATCAACTTGCCCAGTCGTACACTGCTTGCACAGCTGTGTTGACAGCTCAGCACCATGTTCACTGCTGATCTGCTTGCACACCAAACCGGTGCAGGCGCGGTCGTGCGGCCTGCCACCGGACACGCCGCTCCTACAAGAAATCTCTGA
This sequence comes from Chlamydomonas urium, assembly GCA_039880955.1. NCBI lineage: Eukaryota > Viridiplantae > Chlorophyta > Chlorophyceae > Chlamydomonadales > Chlamydomonadaceae > Chlamydomonas > Chlamydomonas urium. The sequence continues at coordinate 56,480 of JAWZTI010000024.1, read as the reverse complement.
TGATCCGGCCACAGCTCAAACGATGAAGCGTGAGTCACCGCTGGAGGCCAGCCGCCGCGCACCGGAGGAGTTCAAGCCACCCACCTTCCCTATACCCAAGAACAGCCGAGACCTGGTCAAATTTGCCACAATGCCAATAGACCACATGCTGTATGCGTCGACGTGGGCTGCCCTGTTCATGGTGCTGGGTCTGATGGCAAGGCACGCTGTGTTCTTCCCGCGCAAGTACCGCAAAATCATGGACAACAGAGCACACTGGAAGTCGATAGCTACGAGGGGGGAGTAGCTGTTGCAGGCAAATGGTGCCCCAGCGAAGGCCGCTTGGAGCTTGAAAACGCTTGCAACTCTTTGGCATGCTTTGTAAAAGAAGGCAAAGTTGCTGAAAAACAAGGCTCTTGCCCTCTGACCCGATCACAATGTGCTTTTATCAGCATCATCAGGATCTGTCCGTTAGTAATGCAAATGTGCACAACTAGAATCGTGTAAGCGGACTCGTGTAAGAATGATATCAACTCAAGTGAGGAAAAGAATGAGGTTGACTGATATCAAGACAGCTGAATCGCTTTGTAACTTTAACATACCGTTGGGATCAAGTGCTGCGCTGGTAGCACTCATAGTCTGTCTGCTCAGTTGCTGCTGTGGAAGCAGAGCCAAGGGCAGCAGCCAGGTTGGGGCTCTGCAGCCTGTGATTTGCTGTGTATCGGTGAAGCCGCATCTCCCAAGTTGGGCGTCCAGGCAGTTGGGTTGGTTCTGGTTGCGGACGCAGTCTCCTCCTCAATGACCGGCACGTCCTCCCGACGGAAAGTGGCACCCAGGCCCGGTACAAAGAAGCGGCTTGAGGCAGGGCGCTGCTGCAGGAAGCTGGACAGGAACGTTGACTCGGCGTTTGACAGGCAGGTGTGAAAAGACTCGCCGGCGTACATGTTAGAGGCCATGCGCCCCTCCCCTGGCCCTGCTGCAGCAGCAGCCTCCACGGTCACATCTGCAATGTCCACAGGCTTGGCTAACAGCTCGGGGTCCGTCACTTTGTTGGGTGGCAGGCTCAGCAGGGTAGCAGTCCAGGGGCCCCAATTCTCTGACAGCGGGCATGTGGAGGTGCCGCCCAGGTCCTTGGGGAGTTGGTCCGGTGAGATGTAGGTGGCAAGACCGCTTGCTGTGTTGCGACAGCCAAACACCTGACAGCCATGAACCAGACAGGCAAGGCAGCTTGTTGAAGGAGCGTCAGAATCATGAGCAAATCCTGGTCATGCTGCGCCGGTTGCCAAGCCGCACCAGGATTTTTCTCTGGGTTGCTGGTGATAAGAGGCGCCTTGAAACGGCAAAGACACCGTCGAACATCATCGGAGCGTTCACAATCAGTAGCCGCGCAAGGAGGTCCGGGTAGTAGCTGTGCATTCAAAGTCAGGGGTGCAATGCCAGGCCAAAGAGCGTAGATGAGTTCCTTGTCGCTGCCATGCTGTTGTCCTCTGCCTTTCCCAACGCACAGCATATCACTGATATTGCGCATTACGATATCAGCTCACCAACCGGTGATCTGTGTGGGTGGTGTCAACAGCGCTGCAAAGGCGTTCGCCGCACTGCAGGCACATGCAACAGCAGCAAGCGGTAAGCCAGCAACATGGCCTCAACACAGATTGAACAAGGAAGACTTCTGCCATCACCAGCCAGCATGCTGCCCTGATAGGTTGGTGCAGCCGCGCACCCCATGCTGATGCCCGACAGGTCATAGATGGTAACCATGCGGTCCACATGCTTGCCAAGGTGCATGCTGCAGCCCGGCATGGTAACCCGCGTGATGTACTCCATGAGCTGTGCGTGGATCTGCTGCCGCTGCTTGTCCGAAAACTCAGCAATGGCAGCAGCGCAGTTCGTCTGACCCAGCCTGTAAATCAAAACAGGCCGCCCCTGCAGGTGTTGCAACGGCTACGTTGGAGGCAGGCTCTGTCACAACGCACTCATGTCATGTGTGCTGCATGCATGCGCACTGTGCGGGCTGCGCACCTCCCTGTCCATGCCATGCAGGCCATGGGGAAAGAGCCTGCGGTAGCGCGTACTCTGCTCAGCGCTGAGCAGCTGGCGTTCCATGATCGTGTCCACCTGCCAGTCCTTACGCCACTGCAGCATATTATGCCATGCTACCTTGGCTTCGTCCACTTTCCCATCCTTGGCCCTGATGAAGCGCTTTATGGCATGCGCATCTGTACAAAGCAAGTACACCAAGCGGCAAGGTTCCAGGATTGTATTGTGTTTGTGCTGTGCCCCCTGACCTTCGGGTGTCAGCCAGCCAGTGGCTATCACAGCCGCACCGTGTTTGCTCTCATCCCAAGCGCCCTCCGCCTTCAGCAGTGCAACGAGCTCCGCTGCCTGCCTTGTGGCCGATGAAGGCAAGGTCAGCAAAGCGACAGCAATGTCCATGCACGCGTCATTCAGCTGCATGTGCTTGCCTTGACGTCCTCTTGCTCGGGCGTGAGTTGTGCAGGCACTGCTGCCACCATGTAGCCTACCCCTTCCTGGTGCTGCTGCAAACCACCTTGCGTTGAGGAATCAATTGGACGGTGCCGCAGCACGTGGCAGCAGCGCAACCGTCCTGCCGAGTCGAGGGAGTGCACAGCACAGAAGGAGCAAGTGTGGACGGTTGACTGTCCATTTCCACCGACATCGCTAAAACCCAATGGGCGACTCTTGACAGCCTTGCGTGAAGCAAGATGCTACACAAGGTGACGTGTTGTCGAAATGCAATAAAATGGGTCGGACATGCCCTTTCCTGCATATCAGGCCCTATTGGTTGAACACATGTCAACAATATAAGCATGCTTTGCGTCGAACATTTGGCTCGAGTCAAACTCAAAGGCACGAACTTTCGAAACCATACAGCCCCTGGCGCCAGGTCAACCAACGAGCCAATCCGCGGCCACTGGCACCACCGCAGACATGGCTGCCCTGCAGCGGCTGCGGGAAGAAAAGGAGCGGTTCACGGTTGAAACACTGTCGCTGTCCTACCAACCGAGTGGCAGCCGTGGACGAGAAGAGGACGCCGACTGGGCGGATGATGTGGAGCCTCGCGGCAACAGCAGGTGCATGCAGGAGCAGCATTATGCCTGCATGCTGCATGCTGGCACCCGTTCTGACTTCATCAATGGCTTGCCATGCATGCAGGGTGTCCCGGGCAGCAGCTGCCGCATCCAGCGCTGTTGCTGCGTCTCTCAGCCACCTGCTGACAAGCCAGTTCCAGGTTGGGCCTTTGACCGCGTCAACTCTACAGCACTGCAGCAGCACAGGGTTCATGAAAGCCTCATCGCTGCACATGCCCCCGCCCATGAATACGCAGGATGGAGACCTGGAGCAATTGCTGCGCTCTGCAGTGCCGCTGGCAGGCGTGGCGGGCAGTGCTGGGCTGCAGGAGGCAAAAGACTACCTGCGGCAGGTGATTCCAGACTTGGCTGGCACTCACTGTCAGGCAGCTGGCAAATAACATGCAACATGTTACACGTGGCTTTCCATTACACACCGCACGCGCTTGCCTTTGTGTCGTTGTGCCTGCAATGCAGGTGCTGCAACAGCTTCAGGGCGAGCCGGAGCAGGCCGTCGAGTGCAGCAAGCCAAAGTCTAGCAGGCAGCGCAGAGTCAGCAAGAGGCAAGACCACGACAGTGACAGTAGCAGCGACGTGAAGAGCGGTGGGGAGGGTGATGACACGCAGATGCCCCGGGATGCGTCAGATGCATCGGCTCTGCAGACGGCAGAGGAGGCAGACGCAGCCAGCCACAGCGGCGGGCCAGCAGCATCCGATGGTGGTGCTGAGGCTGGGGTGCAAACGGCAGACAGTGCAGGGGAGCTGCCGCTTCACAGCAGCACTGCGCTCGTTCTGATTGAGGCGAGCGGACTTCCTCCAGCAGCACAGCCTGTGCCACCGCACACTGCGCCACCAGCACCAGCACTGCAGCCAGATGCAGGCAGTGGTCTCGTCGCAACGCTGCCGCCACAGCTGCAGCTGACGCAGGGACACTTGCTCCCCGATCAGTTCATGGCCATCATCTCTGCTGCCGCTGCGGCTGCCACCACCGCCGCCAGCGCCGCGTTTCAGAATGCCTGGCAGCCTGATGCCCGGCACAACCAGCAGGCAGGTCAAACGACTGGTGCGTCAACATCCAATGGCCAGCAGGTGGAGCCCCGCCGATCCGCCAGCCCTGAGCCCAAGCCCCACCAGCTGCACGCACGCCTCACGCCTCCCCAGGCGGGTCACTCCAGCAGCCGGGTTTGGCAGGGTGCTCCGCTGCATGGCTGCAACGCTGGGGCTGACCCTGGCTTCCGTGTCGTCAGCTTGGCCAACCCTAGGGTGTCCGCCAGACCTCCCCTGGCTTCACCCTCGCCCCTGACCGGTGACGCAGGAGCGTATGCGTTCCAGGACATCTCACCCATGCCGGTCAGCGAGGTCCACGGCGCTGTTGTCCGGCATGCCGGTCAAGCCCTGCCTGTGTTGCTGAGTGTGGTGGAGCAGGAGGAGGAGGAGGAGGAGTTTGAAGGCGAGCAGCAGGCTGGGGAAGGGCAGGCAGGGGATGCTGCAAGGGCACAAGCTGCGCGGCCGCTGCCGGCTCTGGCTTTGCCGACAGCGGCAAAGGTGCAGGCAGCTGTTGCAGCCGTAACAGCGGTTGCGAGTCAAGCACGAGCCGCTAACGAAGGTAGCCCGCCCCATGTCCTGAGGGTGCAGGCACAGGCAGGGGTGCATGGCCCAGGTCTGGAATTCGAGGAGCCCAGAGCAACTGACAGCCTACAACAATCGCCCCGGCCGTTGGTTGGTGGGTCAGCGGCTGTTGCAGTGGGGGGCGCTGGTGCCACGCCGACTCGCTCCAGGGCGGTGTCAAGCATCAACCCAGCGGCAGGACGGCATGGAAGGGCTGCAGGGCCAGCGGGTGGCGCCAAGGGACCAGGGCTGAGGCGGGGCAGGGCAAGGCCGGCTACTGACAGCCCTCCCAGACCTGTGGGTGGTGGTGGTGCACCAGGGGGTGTTGCTGGTGGTCTGAGCAGGCACAGCCCGCCCCGCGTGCACGGGCCCAGCGTGTTTGCTGCACACAACATCGTCGCTCCACGAGTGCGAGTGCAGGGGCAGGCAACGCACCAGGAGCAGCAACAGCTGCAGCAGGATGGAGAGGGGCAGGCGTCAGTGCCTGCCACACCCGAGCCGCCACCCCTTCTGCCGCCGCCGCCGCCGCCCCCGCCGCCCCGCCAGCCTGCGCCTCTACCGGCTGAGCTGCAGGCCTCGGTGCAGCAAGTGCTGGGGGCATTGAGGGAGCCGCAGCCCGCAGGCCACGCACAGGCCAGCAGGGTGCAGGTGTACTCCGTGGCACATGCAAGTGCGGAACACGAACAGGCACTGAGGTAAGGCCAAGAGCATGGCAGCAGCAGGGGCCGCAAAGGGGAGCAAGCTGTTGCCTTGGCTCATCATCCAATCAGCATCTGCCTGTGGTTGAGGCAGGTGAAGCTGCGAGTGATCCCAACGCTTCGTTCCCTGTGCCCTGCAGGTCAGCCCTTGCTGCCCTGGGTGGGGAGTTCAACTACCACTCAGCCCTTGCTGAGCTGGACATCCTCAAGCGCTCCTCCCTCCTCATGGCAGGGCCCTCTGGGTCAGCTGCTTCGCCAGGGAGGGAGGCAGGGCTAGCGGGCGCGTCTGCGCTCAGGGCTGCCCTTGCTGCAGCTGCAGGTGGAGGGGAAGGGGCCATTGGAGCCGATGGCACTGCCCTGCCGCCTGTGCAGCACCCCTGGGAGGATGAGGTGGCATGGCAGAACATGGACGCTTTTGCCAAGGTGCGCCAAAGTGTGAGGAAGTGGACGCTGCAGCATTGTGCGTGGTGCCTCAACTGACAGGTGTCACACACTCCAACTTTGCTGCATCGACCTACAGCTGCGCGAGGCTAGATGTTGGTTTCTTTCTTAGTACCTGGTTTGGCGCCACCTTGCATGCCCTGCCTTCTCCCGAGCGCCGCACAGGTAGTGCAGCAGGAGGTGGCGTACAGGGCAGTTACGGGTGCCAGAGCCAAGCAGGTTGCCCCACTGGCGGTGGAGCAGCTGCTCGGCCCTGCAGCGGGCAGGACTGTGCTTGGCGGCACGCAACAGGCAGCCAGGGGTTGGGAGGTAGGCGCAGCGGCGGCAGCAGCAGGCAGGCGTGGAAGGACTGACGCGGGGGGGGCCGCCGGGGAGGGGGCAGAGACGACCTCAGCAGGTGCAGCGCGGCGAGTGGGCAGGCGGGTCGCGGTGCAGGGTGGGCAGGCACCGGCAGGGCCCTCCCCAGTACCTGGCCCCATGCTGGACGCTTCTGCTGTGGCTGCTGAGCATCGGCCCCTGGCGTCGGCTGTGATGAGGCGGGCGTCGCCGCCCAAGGAGCGTGTCAAGCCCGTGGTCGCGTTCGGCAGGCGCATCGACGCAGCGGTGGGCGCTAGCAAGCCCCAGGTGCGGCCTACAAGGTCAAGGTGAGTGATCAGGGCAATGCGCTCGGCTGCCGCAGCTTGGCATGCAAGCTGTGTAATCAGAGGCTACCAACGACTGACCATTGTTGACCTTAGCCCATGTCTAGTGCTGTGGTCCCAGACACAGGTTCCGACATGCAGGCCTCTGTAAATGCACGTTGGCGCAGGTCCCCGTCACACACTGCAGCGCCCAGCCGGACAGGTGGCTCCAGCTCCCCGCCACGCATGCGCAGCGCGGCATGGGCGGCTAGCAGACAGACGTCAGGGGCAGGGGCAGCGCGTGCATGGCCTGTGGCAGGAGGTGAAGGTTGGGTGTCTGACAATCTGCCTCCGGCCACCCCCAGCTCTGATGCTGGTTCCGCTACAGACCGCATCCTCAGCGCCCTGGCCAGCATTGTGTTGAGAGAGGGTGATGGCTCACTGCAGTCCACCCCTGCTGATCCCAGGAGACTGAGGGGTGAGGGCAGCAGCATTGGGCGGCAGCCACTCCCTGCAGGAGGGGGAATGACGCGAAGAGGTGGTGATGATGAGGAGGGACAGGCTGAGGAGGATTATAGGGAGGAGGAGGTTGCGGAGGTGCGGCGTAGGCATTGGTTGCTGCCTAGCCAGCCCCCAGCTCAACTGCTGGAGTTGCTGAGGGGGATCAGGGACACGCAGGGCACTTGGATCGGGGCGGACACGGGGACATGGAGCAGCGGCGGCGGCGGCAGCGACAGCGCGCTGCTTGCACCTGCAACAGCGGCAGTGGGGGATGGCAGGACGCGGGGAGCAAGGGACGCAGGTGTTGAGGCAGGGCACAGGTGGACTGCCCCTGCTGGAGGACTGCAGCCAACACTGCGGCCATCCTCGCAGCAGGCGCCTGCGCGTGGCCTCCCACGGTTTATGAGGGTGATGGACATCCAGGAGTCCCTTGGGGATGCAACTGATGGTACCTCACTGACGGCAGGGGCAGCGGCAAAGGCAGGGGCAGCGGCAGCGGCAGGGGCAGCGGCAGCAGCTGCTGGGCAAGGTCAGGGGTTTGGGGGATCTGGGGTGGTGGCGGAAGCAGGCGCGCCACTGGGAGCCGCTGCATTGTCAGGTCCCCTTGGCTTTGGCGGGGGCGAAGGCGAGGTGCTGAGTGGGAACGTGGCACCGTACGGCGACGGGGGCCTGCTATCACGTCTTGGCACCCGCATGCCACCTGCCCAGGCCACCACCATCCACGCCAGCCTTGGCTTCACGAGCGGCCTAGGGCTGTCAGGGCTGAGCGTCCAGCAGCCTGTCCCTGCTGAAGGGCAGGCAGGGGTGGCAGGCGCCGGGGGCGGTGGTGGCGCTGCAGGCGGCGCGGAGGGGCCGGGGCTGGGTGGGCTGGGGGCAGCGGACTGGGAGCGGCAGCAGGATGCGGTGATGGATGCCCTCGTGGAACAAGTCATGGGCCAGGTGAGAAGGACTTTGGTCTAGGGAGGGCCATAAGGGGTTGCTGTTTGAAGCTGCCTGCTTTCGGGGCACGTGCCAGTGGGGGGCTTGGCCGTTTGAAAACCAGCCTGCGGACTACATTGAGATGTTGACCTTGAGTATCAGGGCTTATACCGGCATGATGATGTCTCTGGAGCCTATACTGACGGCTGCCTGTTTCTGCCACTCTGCACCCGCAGGTGCTTGCACGGGATGCGCTGCTGCGGCCAGCCGCTGCTGTGCCTGCATCTGGCGGCGGCGTAGGGTCAGTGCCCCTGCTGCTGGACCCGTCGCTCGCTCAGCGCCTGGTCAAGGACGTGCTGCTGGAGCAGCTCCAGGGCCTCCTTCCTCACACACTCTCGCCAGGAGGGGTAGGGCAGGGCGGGGCGGCAGAGGTGCCAGGGCTGGGCGCTGCGACCGCGGCGGCAGTCGGTGCGACTGGTGCAGCAGGCATAGGAGCTGTTGCAGGGGGCGGGGCAGCACTGTTCACGCCCGCAGGGCTTGCCGGTGCAGGTTTGCCGCTCCCACGTTATGTGCCTGTGGAAGCGTCTGCCACCAGCGCCGCTGCCGCTCCACAGCGCACCAGCAGCAGTGCAGAGGCAAGGGCACCTGGCGACCTTGACGCGCTCAACCATGGCACCGGCACGGTGGAGGCTGTAACAGCTGCAGCCCAGCCACAGGCAGGCGCTGAACAGGAGGGTGGTGTAGGTGCGGCTCAGGCGCAGGTTGCTCCAGCATCCATTGCTCTGACTCAGGGGCCGTCTGAGCCAGTGCCAATGGGTCACGCTGCATCAACGAGCTGGGAGCTGAGCAGGCAGGCCTCTACTGTGGCCGGCAGCGTCAGTGGCAGCAACGTGCGGCCAAGTGCAGCCCCAGATATTCAGAGGGTTGGCAGCGGCGGCGGGATGATGCAGGAAGCAGCAGTCTTTGGTGGCGACAAGCAGCAGCAGGAGGGTGCGGTTGGTACCTTTGCCACTGCTGGATTGAGCCGTGAGGCGTCCCAGGCTCACTGCGTCCACTCCGCGTACGGCAGCCAGGGCGCTGATGGAATTGCGGTGGGTGCTGCTGCGGATGCAGGCGTGACACTTGGCGGCAGTGCTGCTGGCAGCAGGGCTGTCTCCAGGCTGGGCTCGACGATATCTGAAGCTGCATCAAAGGCTGGCAGTGCTGCTGCTGTGCCTCTGTTCGAGGGGCAAGGCGGCGTGGTGGTCGCAGGTGGAGCCAGCCCACTGCAGGCACAGGCATCAGCAGGGCCCCAGGCCATGGCATCGCCAGGCGCAGCAGCTGAAGCGGCGCTCAGAGCTGAGGGTCCGCTACCAGCCAGCCGACAACCCAGCTCTGCACAGGGGGGCATGAGCGGCGAGGGATGGGCAGCATCAGTGGAGGTAGTTAGCCAAGTGGTGGCCAGCGGTGCTGCCGGCGGCATGCACGGCTCTCCACAGGGTCTGAGGAGCGTGTCTGTGAGGGAGGCGGCGGTGCAGGCGTCAGGAGAAGGAGGGGTCAGGGACGTCCTGGCTGTAGGGCCACAGCAGCAGTCCATGCAGACGCAGACGTCCCTGCCCAAGGAGCGTAGTGTGGACAGGCCGTCCACACCGCCAGGATCAAGACCAGGGTCAGACAGCCAAGCTGCGCTGCCGCCCCGCCCTACATCACCCTCTCGCTCAAGTGCGTGTGGGTTGGCGCTGATGGGCCACAGCATCTGCCAGTGCGCAGTTGGTGTTGCACGCTCTTGTCATGTCTTGCCAAGAGTCCAGTGGCTAGATGCCCAGCCGTGACCTGCAGCACCTTGGCATGCTCTCAACCCTGACCTTGATATGTGATGTTGAGCCTGTCATGTTTACCCTGCTGCTTGCAGGCTTCATGCCCGCGACCATCCACGTACCATACCCCGTCCCAGTACCGCTGTTTGGTAGCTACCCTGGAGTGAGCCCAGTGGTGGACCGTGCTGCCCTGACCTGGCCGAGTGCGGTGCCCCCAGGCCCGGCAGTGCCCTCGCCTGCGCTGCTGGCCCGCGCCCTGGCAGCGGCGGCGCCGACTCCGACGTCCCAGGCACTGACCAGCGCCGCAGCTGCAGCGAGGGCAGAGGCTCAGGCTGCTGCTTCCCTGGCATCAGTGCGCGGCATGGCAGGGCTGCGGGACACCGACCTACCAATGGGCCGCTTCCGCCTTCCCGGCCTGGAAAAGATACTTGCTGACTCGTCGGCAGAATTTGACCCCGCTGCCTCCACCAGCAGCGCGGACTCGGTGATGATGCTGCCGACGCTGCGGGAGGCGCTGACCGGCATCGGCGCCACGGGGCGCGCGATCTCGGCGGAGCATTCCGAGCGGCGCGAGGCGCGCGATGCGGCGGAGCAGCGCGTCCTGGACGAGAGCCTGCGAGAGGTGTCGCTGCAGACCATGATGGCGCCCCTGCCCAAGGGCATGCCGGCGGCGGCGGCACAGCGACTGCGCGAGCAGCACATGCTGAGCAGGCAGCAGGCTGACGGGACAGATGTGCTCAGCAGGTTGGCGCCAACGCCGATCACCGCTGGCACACCCTTTTCCTTCGCCCCGTCTGGCGCTCTTGACTCCAGCACTGCTGATGTGGCCGTCGCTGCAACTCACAGCCATGACAGCAGTGCCATTGCTGCTGCTGCTGCGCCCGCATCTAGCGGTGCCGTGTCCCGGCAGCCGTCATCAGCGTTTGCTTCTGGGCAGCAGGGTGCAGGAAAAACAGCTTCGGCAGCGGTCTCTATCAGTTCACAGGCACTGGTAGGACTAGGAGCACCACCATCTGCAGGGCTAGGAGTGGCCGGCGGGGCTGCGGTGCCACCTGGAGGCCACGGAGGCGGTGCTGGCCAAGGCCAGGTCAGGAGCCCGGGGAGAGGCTCTGCGGAAGATGGATCGCGCCAGGACAGTGCATTGGGCATGGATGAGGTTGCGGATGTGGACAGCAGCCTTGAGGGCATGGAGGTGCTGCAAGCGGTTTCCGCAGCAGCAGCATCGCAGCAAACCAGCCAGGGCAGTGGACATGGAGGCGACCAACGGGGAGCAAGCGCAAGGGGCGGCAGTGGCAAGGGGGCAGGTGATGCTGGCGTAGGAGGTAGGGATGATGCGGGCAGGGGAGCGGGTGGCAGCGCCGGCGCGGGTTCTGGTGCCAGCAGGGGCGTGCGCAGCAGTGCATCCAGCAGCTCGAGTGGCGGCCCTCTCCAGGCGCCCAGCGCCGCTAGGAGGTCCGCAGAGGTGGTGGCAACGCCGGCTCGCAGCCCTGCGCTTGCCTCTCCACCGCAGCCAGGCAGCTTTAGCTTCGTCCAGGCGCCGCGGCTGCCTCCTAGCGCTGGAAGCCAGCCGTCGACGTCAACAGGCATGATTAGAGGTGGCGGCGTGGCCTTGGCGGGGGCCCCTGGTGCGGCGGTGCTGCGACAGTCCTCAATGCACGAGCACCAGCGCAGCCCGCTTGGGCCTGGGCCGTCTGCCGCAGGGACTGCATCTGCAATGGCCTCGGCCTCGGATGTGGGGGCGGCGGCAGCAGCGGCAGGCGACAGCCGTGGGGCCGCGGCTTCGCCGCTTTCTGCGGTGATGGCCGTGCTGACGCATGCAGATGCGGTGCTCAGGGCGTCGCAGCCCCAGGCTCAGATGCATTCGCCAGGCAGGGTGCAGCTGCTGTCGGGTGGCTCTGTCCCAGGCAGCCCCGCAGGCAACCCGCTCACCGCTAGCCAGTCCTGGCGCGAGCTCATGCCCAGGCCCGTGTTTGCTGCACCACTCAGCTCCTTGCTCCTAGCAGTGCCGGCCGCTGCGGACCAGGCAACAGGGGCGCCGGTGGCCACGCAGGCGGCGCTGCTGTCCAGTCAGTTCACTGGGCTGTCGTCACATCTAGCCAGGGAGTCTGTGCCTGGGCCCTGGGCGACATCGTCACCTGGGATGCTGGTGGGCAGGGATGGGGCAGGCAGGAGCTTTGTGGGGCGGCCGCTGATGCCTTCGAACTTTGCGCCGGGCGCAGGTGAGTGCCATTGGGCCGCTGCCTGCGGTGCCGGACAGTGCAGCCAGATGGCAGGGGCGTTTGACGTTAGGTGTTTGGCCCGGCGACAAGTTTGTTGCGTGTGACGGCCAGCAGCGCGAGGTGCCTGTTGCACATACAAGAGCAAGCAGCCGCCATATTGGCCATGTCTTGCCCCCTGATGTGCTGTGTGTTGCCCTCCTTCCGCGGTGTACCTGCAGGTGCAGGCGCAGGGCAGGCCCCCAGCCTCAATGACTACCAGGGTCCTATCCGGAAGCTATGGAGGCCAACAATCCTTCCTGAGCCTGGCGTGTCTGCCTCGCCAGGGGACGCTGAGCGCTTGAGTGCACTGAGGGCGCCGGGGTACTGGGCAGACAGCAGCCTGGAAGCAAGCACTGTGACGCCTGACTTGAGCATTGAGGGGGACACTGGCGCTGAAAGGCGGGGCGGCTTCCTGGTGGGAGATAGCGTGGACAGTGGCAGCAGCAGTATCACGGAACGTGGGGGCGCCGAGGCGGAGGGGCGTGCCAGCAGCAGAGGTGCTACTCAAGCGCACTTCCGCTTCCGCAGCACCGTCACCAGGCGCAAGCAACAGCTGCTGCAGCAGGTAAGCACAAGGATGGTCTGACAGGATGCTGATGTGCTGCCTGATGTGGCTGCTTGGTATGCCTTGAAAGCATGTGTTCATGGCTGCGGGCTGCCTGCAGTCATACACAAAAACAGCGTCTTACACATGTTTGCCTGTTGCCCCAACTGCTGTGCAGATCGGCATACGTGACCCCCTCCTCAGCAGCCACAGCAGCAGCACAACCACCAACAGCTCGGCTTCCTTCAACTAGAGCACGAAGCCACGCAGTCAACAACACTTTATCAACACTATGAGCACGATAAAGGGCAACAACACATACGTTAGATATTGACGTCTGATTCCTGACTACATGCACTGCCTTGTACTTGCATTCTTTTCAACAACAGAGTCTTGACACTGGTCAGAGCCGATGTGTAATGCACTGGTATGTCTGCTACGCGTGTCAAGGGACCATCAGCGATGGATGTACACCCTGTCAGTGGCAGCCAGGTTCAGCCGGTTGGGCATGGCCAAGGATTTAGGGGGCAAGTTGTCCGTGAGCCTGAAAAACTCCCAGTAGGCAGTTGTTTCGTTGAGCATGGTCAGCATATGCCGGTCCCATACTCGGACTCGCGCCTCGCTGACCAGGCAGGCTGTGTCATCGAGCACTGAGCGCATGCACGGGGTAGGCGCCTGGGGGCAAAGTACAGGCAGTGCCATTAATGGCCAATATTGGCCAAGAACTTCTGTGACACCATGCAGCTCCTTGGGAGCCAAGGGTGAAACAGGGGCTACTTCGGTGCTGGCATTTGGTCAGGGCAGGGCAATTCCATGTAGGTATCCAGCTGCGAGGACAGAGCGCTGCCGTTGCCCACGATCAGTTGAACACCCCCTTCAGACGTGAGAGTGTACTTGCTGACGGGTTGGCTGAGCTCGTAGGCATGCACGTGCCTACGCGGACAAGTAGGGATGACAGGGGAGATGATGCAGTGAAGCATGGTCTCAAGGTCGGCTCAGTTCAGTGTTCCATGGCAGCAGCAACCGCAAGGCTATTTCAACAGGGGCTGAGTAGCCTGCTGAGTCCAACCCCCATGTCCTGGCTTGAGTCCAGGGGAACGTCAGCAAGCTTGTCCTGTCCTGGGCTCTCCAAGGCAGATCTGTCACACTCACCGTGGAGGTATACGTCCACTTTGTGCCTTGTGAGCAAGGGCTGGTACACCACCCGCATACACTTGTTCTCCTTGTAGTGCCATGAAAATGTGCTGTACTTTGCTTCAAGGAACACGACGATCAGCCAAGGTGTTTCAGTCCTGCAGGTATAGGGCATCGGTTGACAAGAGTTATGAGAGGGTGGTGTTTTGGCAAACTCAGCAGGCACGTTGCTGTGCGGCCTCTTGACAGTCAGGAAAGCTGCTGTTTCTGCAAACATGTAGGCAGGAATGCGTCAGTGTGGGTGCCACCTTGATCTCAGCACACGGCACGCCCAGCTGCGCGTTCAAACCCCTCGCTATATACCCTTGGACCCTCATTCACTTGAGCTAAACGACCTCAAAATGCTGCCATGCTGTTACATCCCCTCGCCTGCTCAAGTCCATGTTTGTGCGCCCCTCGAATCCGCACACACCTGTTCACTTGCGCCAGCCAGTAGTACTGGCTGGCTGCCAGTAGCCTGGCAGCCAGCAGCCAGGCTACTGGCTGCTGGCTGCAGCCAGTAGCCTGCAGCCAGCCAGCAGTTCTGGAGCGAGTCGGGCGTGAACTGGTCGCCGTACACATTCCAGCTCAGGAAGATGAGGTGCGCCCCAGGCAGGTCAACGAAAAGTTACTGATTTGTGGCTGCAGCCGCTGCAGGGCTGCTGGTTGCGGGGGAGGTGTCGATGATGTCACCACACCCAGCGGCTGACAGCAGCTGTGCTTGGCTGCACGGCCTGACGGGCTTGGGCAACGGCAGGCGCGCGTTCATCCCCACGAAATACGGGAACGCCCCGAGCGTGGCGCGCCCTCGGCACGCCGGGCTTTCTATCTCATGGTTGCCGACGTTGTACAAGGTTGGTGTGTAGGGGTACACCTGTCGACCCCCCGGCGCAGACCCCATCTGAAAGTACGCGTCCCAGACATCCGGTGTGTTGTACCGGTCTGCGTACACGATGTCGCCGATGTGGAGCAGGGCGTGGGGCTGCAGGGCCTGATGAATGCCCAAGACGCAGTACGTCTGTTGAGATATGGAGGTGTCTGTCAACACACTCAGCCGAAGCGGCCACTGGGTTTTGGAGCGGCCTCGCGCTGAGAATGAGTACTCGCTGGACCTGCAGGGAGTGAGTGACATGGTACATGTGGTGAAGGATGTGTGTGCAGGGCCAGGGATGCAGAGAGCTGCAGGGCAGAAGCACTGACGGACGGCTCGCACGCCCTGTAGCTTTGCAGCACATGCATTAATCAAGCCGCCAGACACTCTTGCTGCCCCCACAGGATGCCACAGTGCTGCACTGGCACCCTCTTGACGCTTTCGCCAAGGTCATATGGCCTTTTGGGCTTCGGCTGCAGCACTCACCAGTGCAGCCCGTCTCCCACTCGGTAGAAATACTGGGTGCCCGGCGTCAGTCCTCTGAGCAGCACGTGGTGGCTGCGGCCTGAGCAGCGGCAAAACACAGCCTGGACGTAAAACGCGGACGACGTAGCCGCCGCTGCCACGCTCCTGGAGCTGTTGGCTGTGCCACCACTCAGTGCCCCGCCAGCTGCCAAGTCAGCTTCCTCAGCGTCACCCGGCTGCAGGTCTGCATTGGTTCCTTGCGTGTCTGGATTGGAATCCCACGTGAGCTTGTACATGGTGGCCTGCCCTGCTATGGTGCGGGCGTAGTTGCCGGGCGCTGTCCCCAGCTGCACAAAGGAGACATTGATCAGGTTTGGGGGTGAGGGCAAGCCGCGCAGGACTGCAGCGCTTGGTGTGCAGGCCGTCAGGGGTTGAATCACGGCTTTTGTCGACCAAGAAACAAGCATGCGGTGCGGGCCTTAGGGTGTGAGGCGCATTGGTCTTCAACAACGCCAAGCCCATATTCAAGGCGTTGTGGACCAGCACCTTGCGCAAGCATGGTGAGGAATGATGGCACGACCGATCTAGAGACGCCTGTCCATACAATTTGCATGGGTACAGCATCACAGCGCATCAGGAGCCTTACACGCCATATTGGTGTGCCACACATCACCACTGCAGGCAAGGGTGGCCCCTTGCTATACACAAACACCAAGTACCCCTACCGCGGTGACCGGGCCGAGGATCAGCTCCGTTAGGGAAGACACGCCAATCGATTTCGTGTACCTCCCCAACGGCATGGGCAGCATTATCCCACGCAACGTCAAGAACCATGTGAAGACTGTGCACCGCGTCATGATCCGCAGTGGCAATGTATGGATCGGCGACCCCGTCGCCACGGGCGCCCCCTGGCAGGGTGCGTGTGGGCGCACGCAGTGCCCTACGAGTGGGACGGGCAGGCAGCCGCGCCCGCGTGGTACCTGACGCTGGCGTTTGACACCCAGTCCGAGGAGCAAGCCAAGCCCACCGAGCCCACCGACCCCATGGATGAGACCTAAGATTTAGGCCAAGTCATGACTGATCAGGCTGCACTCATCTGCCCTGGCCATTGGCACGCCGCATTGCAGGCAAGGCCCTGGCTGTCGCGTCAGCTCGAGGCGAGGGGTGTGGGCTGCAACATGCCAGAATCACCAAGGCGCAGGGCAGGATCCTGCTCCACTTTGATTGAAACGGGCCCCATCAGCTTGCTCGAGAGGTGCTGATGCCTGCAGCCAATGGCTGCAAGCCGCGTAGGTTGGGGAGCCGGTGCAACAATCCCGCACAAAGTGCACCTTCTGTCGGCTTGATGCTCGAGTTGACGTGCGACCCTCCACACGCAAGTCTGTCTGGCTCTTCCTAACCGGAGATCTTAGCCAGCCCATGCAACCTTTCCATACTCGTGGTATGAACGGTTGTTAAATGCCATGTACAAACTCATGGTTTGTTACAGCCGGTCTGTAACAGGTGAGATGGGTGTAGGCATCACCCCCATGATAAACACGCTCCCCGCGCCCGCCAGCGAGCTGATGAATGCGCGAATACTCGTTTGGTGCTCGTCGCGCCTGCCTTTAGGCAGTTCTGCTCAGTTGGCATGTGTATCTTGCATGGCACTCTGCCGGTCCAGCACTGTGGGACCATTGCTGCAGCAGCTTGAAGCGAAACTGAATACCTGAGTGATGAGGAAAGTGGGTAGCGTGAGATTCATGATGGGTATGGCACTTTGTTGCACTGACGCAGCAGGCGGAAGGGCAGCGCTGTGTGAAGAGAGCACTCTGGCTTGTACTTGGTCCTCAGCCTTCTTGGCTTCTTTGCAAGCAGCCCTCTATGCATTGTGCTGCTCCTGAGTGAGCAAGTTGTGGACGAGGCCCTCATTCCACATCCCGCGTGCGCCCATGGGTGCGCCCAGCCGAACCTACCAGCTGCTACTGCCACATCCAGGCAGGCACTAATGTTCAAGGGACTCATGGCGTGCGTAGCATGGTGAATAGGGCGCATGACGATGAGCATACCGGCTATTGGGCGTGCAGTTGCACAGTGCCACCATGCTGGTTTCGAACTTTGTAGCGAGACCGAGGGTACTCCTGATTGCCCGTCGTCAATAGCTACACGGTGATGCCCTCAAAACGCACTTTGGTGCTGTCTGGTGCACACACGACTCATCCTGCACGGAGAAGAGGGCCAGTGGGTTGGTAGTGAGTGAGGTCACTGGTGAGGTGACGCAGGTGCGCGCGTTGATGGCGTGGGCTGCACAGCGAGCCAAGCGACGCACGCGGCAGTGCACCGGTCTCCAGTACCAGTGCGCGGGTCGCTGACCTTGCTCCGGGTACAGGCGTCCCTCGTCAGTGGCATTGCGCATTGACAGGAACAGGCTGAACAAGTTGGTGCCCCCAGCAGCTATGCCCGGAGATGGTGGCACGCTTGTTTGGGACCACGCGGGCGAGACGTGAACGCCAGCCGTCACCACCAGCAGTAGCAACAGCGCTGCAGCGTTTGTTCGCTGCATCTGCAGTGCGTGGCTTGCAGGCGCCAATTTATATCAGATCGCCAGCTTTTTTTCTTGACGCTGTACGCATTTGTGCTCGATGCCATGGCTATTGCAGTTGGGAGTGAGGTGTGGGCGCGCGTGTTTACCGGCTAATTCCAAACTATTTGCAGCCATTGCCAGCTCGATTCGATGCGAGCTGCATTACCTACGCTAGTGGCTCTATCACTGTGCTTCCTGGGTCTGGCTAGCTGGGCCCTGCAGGGATGGGTGCACAAGCAGGCATCACTGCCAGCATGCGAGATGACCTACAATTACAATGGCTACATGCCTCAAACATCGCCCATGCTTCCCAACAACACTGGATACACACTGTACCTGTACAGAGAGGGCGTGATCACCTACGGTGCGCAGCAACCTATGGCCATGCACACCGCATGCTGATCGTCATCATCGGCCTGGGCAGCGGACAACAACAATCAATGCACATGCCAAGGAAGGGTTTACAGCCGCCGCACACAGCGCATTACGTGCAACTCATCCGCGCTGCCTCCACCTGTTCCCTGCGCTCATGCTGCAGAGCCCAACGGCCCACCCAATATACCAGTTCTGTTCATACCTGGCAACGCTGGACGCCACATGCAGGGCTGCAGCCTTGCCTCAGAGTCAGGGCGGCAGTGGCAGCGGGCAGTTTCTGAGGCAGCTGCTGCAGCTCTGTCATCCACGCAGCGTGGCATAGTCAACTTAGACTGGTACACCATGGACACACGGGAGCAGCTGTCGGCGTTCCACGGAGATGTGCTGGTGCGTGGGAGGTGAGGGATACTGAATGGGGCAAAGGTACTCGGGGCGCAGCTTCAGACCCGCGGTACTGTGCTATCACAATTTGTGTCTCTGAATGTTTCAGCTGACTCTTGCCACTGGTGCGTCCAAAGCTTGCACTGAGGTGGCAACTCTCACCCCCGACCTCCACGCGGTCTCCTCCGTGGCCTCCTGTACCGCCTCTTCTGTCCCTCACCCTGCTCCCAGGAGGCTCAGATGGAGTATGCCATGTACTGCTTGAGATACTTGAGACACCTGTATGACCTCAAGGGCCAGAGCGATACCGGAGTCATTGTCGTGGGCCACTCAATGGGCGGTGTGGTGGGCAGGGCTGCAGCAGCAAGGGCGACCATGGACCCTGACCTAGGTGAGGGATAGGTGATTTCAACATTTCAAGGAGTGCCGCAAGTGGCACTTCGGCGCCTATACTCAGCCAAGGTGGTAAACAGCTGGATGGGAAGGCACTATGATGAATCAAATCTGAGACTTGTGGATGCAAAGCGAGCTGCACAGGTGGGCAGCAAACAACAAGTCATGCCCCAGGGTGCAGTCTGTGTTCCTTCCATGTTAATATCTATCGGCATCATGGCACGAGTGCCAGCAAACCACATAAGAAGCTCTGCATGCACTTTCACTGTCACAGTCCTGACTTGTTTTTGGCCCTGCCCTCATGTATTCCAGGCCCAGGGCTGGTGTCGCTGCTGTTAACGTTGGCATCGCCGCACCAGCGCCCGCCGTTGCCCTCGCACCCCTCCCTGCAGCGCTTCTTCTGGCGCCTGGCGCAGCTGCCCGTGCCCCCCACACCCCTTGTGTCACTGGCGGGGGGCTACAACGACACGGAGGTGGCAGAGGCATTGACCAGCGTGCAAGGTAGCGCCTGTGCACAGTGCCTATCAGTGTATAAATCAGCTCAGCGCAGCTGTGCTGGCAGATGGTTTGCATTCAGCGATCAATGCAACCCGTCCGTCCTGATGCTTGCCCATGGATGAAAGCTGTTTCAACTTGCTGGTCAGCACCTGGCGCATGCAGCACCTTCCCCTCCCTCTCCTTCCTGCCACCATTCGTGCCCATGCAGGCATGTCTCTGCCTGGTTTGTCGATCCACACATCCCTGGAGGCGGTGCCAGGGGTGTGGGCCTCAGCCCACCACAATTGCATCGTTTGGTGCAACCAGCTGACAGTCAAGCTGGCACAAACATTGCTGAGCCTTGGGGCAGAGCTGCGGGCCGCAGCGGACGCAAGGGCCAAAGGGGAGCGCCTCGGTGGCAGCGGGGGGGCAACAGCGGACGAGGATGGTGCTGACCTTCACAGGAGTACAGACCAGGAGGGTAGGGTGGTGTGGGAAAGAAGTTGGCTACAGGAACGCAACCAGCTGGTGATGGAGCGTATGCGCAAGGCGCTGCTGGGAACCAGCCTTCACTCACAATTGCAACTCCCGGCGTCAGGCAGCAATAGCGGCTCGCCTGCAGGCGCCTCAGCATTGGGTGACCGCCGCAGCCACAACGGCGGCAGCGGAAGTAGCAGCAGCGGTGACAGCATCGGCAGTGGCAGCTCAGAGGCCAGCAAGAGCGGACGTCGACATGCAGTGTCCAGCAGCAGGCCTGGGCTTGGGGAGGTGCTGGCCAGGGCCGCAGGGCCGCAGTGCAAGGGGGCCAATCTCGCATGGTACATGCAGTACCTGACGCCCAGGGTGGTGACACGCCCCCTCCTGCAGCTGCGCCACTCAAGCATCAAGGTGTGGTAATGTGCTGGGCATCTAGGCGAGGGGTGGCGGTGACGGAGAAGGGCTATGGGGGCCGACTAGATCAGGAACCCTTGCTGTGAGGCGCAAATGCATATATGTGGCTGCGCATTGTGCCTGTGCTGGCAGAATGGGCAGGGTTCAGCAAATGGTGGTCATCCTTGACTGCAGAGCTTGAAGGCGGTTCACTCAGAGCTCACAAGTGTCTGTGTACCATGTTTTCATCAACTGTGCAGGATGGCCTGGGCAAGACTGGACGCTTATACCACTGGCCACTCAACATCTCGTTGCCGCAGCGGCAGCAGCAGCAGTCCGGCAGCAGTGACATCAGCAGTCCCTCTGGTGGCCTGCCGGCAAGGAGTTGGTCTCTGCTGGTGTCATCGTCCAAGCCATGCTCAGGGTTCAGGGTTTGGCTGCTGAGGCAGGAAGGCGCTCAGGAGGATGGCCTGGGTAGGGATGTGGACGTTACGGCCATGGCTGCGCAGCTGCCGCCCCTGCACGCTGCCGCACGCCAGAGGGTGCGCGTTTGGAGGTAAGGGTGCGCTTTGCCTTGACTTGCTGGTGCAGAACATCCATCGCGCAAGTTCCCGATGCGGATTCGGGCTTGGGCTTGTGCCTGATGCAAGCAGCTCGCTCTATTCGTCAGCCTGCCTGCACTTGTGATTCACGGCCTGGGAACGCTGCGTGCTTGCAGTGAGAACGAGGCTGTGATGAAGGGCAAGGACTACGAGGCCAGTGCGTCATGGGTGCTGAGGCTTACCCCTGAGCTGCTTGAGGGCGCCAACGGCATTGTAGTGTGGCTAGGTGAGTAGTCCTGTGAAACGGGAAGCGTTAGAAGGAAGCTAAATGAGTGTGATTTTGCGAGGCTGGCCATCACGCAGACTGCTCCACTACACTAGCTTGTGCTTGCTAGCTTGCGTGCTGTTAAGGAGCCAATACAGATGCACCAACGGCCTCCTTTCCAATGGAGTGACTGCCTGTGTCCTTGCTTGCTCATGTTTGCTTGCTGGGCTGCGCAGGCAAGATGTCGATGAAGAAGGCGTTTCACCTCTCAGCACAGATTGGCACAAGCAGCAGCCAAGACGGCACCCTGCCAGTGACAAGCGTCGAGCTGCTGCAGAAGGTGTGGGCCCCTCAGGCCGCCCCTCAGCAGTCGGCACTTGCATCGCAGGTGCAGGTGCAGGCGCCGGCTTCACTGCTGCATGCATTGCTGCCGTGGAGGAGCCTCGCGCTGAGAGTAATACCGCATGCAGCGCCGCCTGCGCCCAGGTCTCAACAGCAGCAGCAGAGGAAGGAGCATGGGAAGGCTGCATCACCACGCAGCTGCCTGGCCCCTGTGTTGGTCTTCCCAAATGTTGGGTCTCAGGCAGAGCGCATTACAGCCAACCTCACCGCTTTCAACCTGGCTGCTTGCAGCAGCAGTGGCAGCAGCGGTGGCGCCTTGCTGCCCCATTCCAATGGCTCTACTTTGCCGCGTGCCTGCAACGTGCTGCTGCTGCTGGATCCAGGCTGCACCCACTCTCTTCAGCTTGTGCCGGACTTTGCCACAGCCCTGACCGAGGTGCTGCTGCAGCGGCTACCACTGCTGTTGGGGCTGGTGCAGGCAGTGCTGCTGCTGGCCATCTGCAACGTACCTGCAGCCATGCGTGCCTGCACTGGCACGAACCAACCCAACAGGGATCATGAAGCGGGACGTGAGCCGGCAGCAGCAGCAGCGGCAGCAGCAGGAGCAGGGTCAACAGCGGGTTCGTCTTCGTCACTCTCAGGGACGTCAGCCCTGTGCGCCTGCGTCCTGCATGGCCTGACGGCATGTGCAGTTGTGCTGCTGGTGCTGCAGCTGCCGACGTTGCTCGCGCTTGTTCTGCAGCTGGAACAGGCAGGGCAGGCGCTTGACTCCACCTTGCAACAACTCAGAGCTACATTTGCGGAGGAAGTAAGCAGCAGGATGTTTGTTGCCTGGCAAGCTGCAGTGGGCCAGCTGCCTGCACTGCAACAATACCAGCTGGCTGCGTACGCCCTGGCTGCACCAACGGCCCTGTGGGTGGTCAGTGGGGCTCGAGTATCAGTGCCCGCAGGCATGCTTTCTGTGTGCCTGGTCGCTGCAAAAAGGAACGCAGCACAGCAGGTGCATATGCCAGTGGCCGCCCCGCCTGCTGCTGCAGGTATGCAGGCAGATGAGCTGCTGGTGCTGGTGCCCTGTGCCGCATTCCTGCTTGTCTGCCTGCATGGCGTCCTTGTGCTGGTTTCAGGCCTTCTGTGGTGCTTGGTGTCAGTGGCCCAATACCCCTTCACCTGGCTGCGGCGGACTCAAGCAGCCTGTCAGCAAGCAGCTGCTGGGCAGTTGACCGGTGCTGGTGACCGTGGTAGCGTGTCGGTGACAGGTGACGTCCTTGAATCGGTTGCTGGAGAGCAGAGGAGCAGCAGCCAGGACTTGGGTGCTGGGGGCCACTCAACAGCTGCGCCCAGCACAGTGGTCAGCACAGGCAAACAGGTCAGCGCGGCCAACGGCACCAGCAGCCGCACTGCCACACTGCGTTGGGTGGTGCTCCTTGCATGTGCGGCACAGCTGTTGAACGAGCAGCTGGTGGTGGTTGGGTGTGTGCTGCTGCTGTTGACCCGAGTGGCCTGGGCTGCCCGCCCTGCTCCCG
Source organism: Chlamydomonas urium (assembly GCA_039880955.1). NCBI lineage: Eukaryota > Viridiplantae > Chlorophyta > Chlorophyceae > Chlamydomonadales > Chlamydomonadaceae > Chlamydomonas > Chlamydomonas urium. The sequence continues at coordinate 33,785 of JAWZTI010000024.1, read as the reverse complement.
GGAGCTCAGCAATGTGCGCTCAAGTACAGGGTCGCCTGTGGCTGCTATTTTTTATAACAGGCACGTCCGTCTCGTCGCCGTCACTGCTGGCATGGGTGCAGCTGCTTGGACATCCCACCCCCTCCACTGGACGCAGTGAGTGGGGCGCACTACGTGGCCTGCTCGCCACACACCAGATGTTCCCCTTCCTACCCGTTGGTGACACCACGGTGGCTGCATCCGATATTGTAGGGCCTCTGCTGTCAGCTGCAGCATGTCTGGCAGTCTGGCAACGGCTGGGGAAGGAGACTGCACACACGCTGGGCACTGCCAGGGTTGGGCGGTGTGTGGTCCAGGGGCTTGCGCTGGCAGGGTTGACATGCTCGGCAATCGAAATGGACTGGGCGCCTGGAGCAGTTCAGACGCTGTCAGCGCTTTTGGCGTGCCTTATGTAAATGAGCAAGCAATTTCCACAAATTGTTTGTCCACACATCGCCCAGGGCGTTTGCTTGCGCTAACGCACAACGTAGTCTGTTGAGCCGCCAGCAGCTGCAGCCCGTGCGCCTCCATGACTTGGTTCGTATGCAGCGACTGTGGCGACAGCATTAAGAAGGTGGGCACTTCGCAGACAGGCCAGCCGCCATGGCATGACACGCAGCCGCCTCACTCGCTGCCGCTGCCATGCTTGCCATGCCTATGTAGCCCAGCTTGAACAAGCACTTTCATCAGTGCCGCGGCCAGGGCTTCACCTGCATCGACTGCTGCGTGACGTTCGATCGCAAGACTGTCGGCGGGGTGAGCAGAGTGCGTGCCAGCTGTTCCAACCTCTTGTTGCAGATGCTGTGAATGGTATTCACCTAGAGCTGCCCCCTGCCTTTCCCCCTCACATGTGCAGCACTCTGTGTGTGTGTCGGAGCACGAGAAGTATGCGCTTGGAGCCACCAAGCCCGGCGGCTTTGCAGCCAACGGCTTCAGCGCACCAGTACAGGGTGGCCAGAAGCCTGCTGACAACGAGCCAGCAGGCTTGGAGTTCCTGAGCACGCGGCCACCATGGAGGTGCAGGTGTGTTGGATCGTCAACTGCAGTGGACAACGCCTGCAACATGACCTGCGTCTGCTGTGCAGCACTTCGTGAGGACAGCATGCATGCCGTCTGGTCAGGCCGGAGACGTGCTGTGACACACAGGTCCTGTGCAGGGTTTGAAGGGTCGCGCTCTATGCCAGCTACTTACCCCACCCCTTGCCCTATTCTGTGCACCTACGCAGCGTATGCAACGTCAACTGCACCAGCCGCGAGACGCTGCTGTCACACGCCGCGGGCGTCAAGCACAAGCGCAGGGCGCGTGCAGCCACCGCTGCTGCAAACGGTGGCGCTGAGGCGTCCCCAGCGCCACAGCAGCAGCCCGCACAGCCCACCACGGTGAGCTTGCATGTGAGTCACAGCCGCCTTCAGAGCGACTGCATTACTTGACAGTTTGTCAAGTAAGTGCCAGTGTTTCAGCATGCTGTGGCGTTGGTTCATGGCCTGTCTTGGGGATTGTAGCCCAGCAGTACTGCTGCCCTGTGATGCGTACGCAGGCTAAGCCAGCGCACGCTAAGCGTGCAGCGCCGTCCTCATCGTCGTCCTCCTCTGATTCGTCAGACAGTGAGTCGTCAGATGACGAATCTGCCAAGAAGAAGAAGACGCCAGCAGCCCCAGCCACCAAGAAGGCCAAGAAGCAGGTCAGCTCATCCTCCTCGTCTTCCTCCTCATCTTCAGATGACAACAGTTCATCAGATGACAGCAGCGATGAAGAAGATGCCAAGAGACCCAAGCAGACACACGCAAAGCCAGCAGCCAAGGCTGCCAGCGCTCCCGCCAACAAGTGTGGCTCTTCATCATCAGAGTCTGCGTCGTCCTCGGATAGCGACAGCAGTAGCTCATCAGACGAGGATGAGGAGGACGCCAAGAAGGCACCAGCTAAGGCTGCTGCAGCTGCTTCTCAGAGCAAGCCTGCAGCAGCAAAGGCGAAGCAAGCAGACAGCAGCTCCAGTGATTCTGCTTCGGACAGCGGCAGCAAGGGTGGCGCCATCTCATCCTCCACCTCCTCGTCATCAGACGAAGACGAGCAGCGGCAGGCTGCCACACCCAGGGGTCAGGCGGCAGCAGCAGCACCAGCAGCAGCCTCCGGCCCGTCCTCATCCTCTTCTGATAGTGGTTCCTCGTCTTCATCCGACAGTGAGGACGACAGCGACCCGCAGCGGCCCTCCACCCCTGTCAACTGCAGCCAGCCGCCCATCTCGCCCTCGTCACCATCCTCGTCGGAAGAAAAGGCCCATACTGCTGCTGCCAAGACAGCCAATGGCACCGGCAAGGTCGCAAGCAACCCTAGCTCATCTTCTTCGCCCGCGTCAGGGTCTGACTCCTCTTCATCTTCCTCTGATGATGAGGACGACGGTGGTGACAAGGACGGGACCAAGGGCCCCCTTACGCTTGCCTTGAGCGACGCTGCGCGCATTTCCGGGCTGGCCAAGCTGCTTAGCAAGCGCCTTGCCAGGAAGGGCAAGGTGGGACCCAAGGTGCTGCAGCGGCTGGCCACAAAGAAGCTGGGGATGCAGACAGCGTGGCTGGATGGGGAGGCGCTGCGGCAGTTACGAGCCAAGGTAGGTTGGTGCTGCACGGCAGCGACAGCTTCCCGGATCCTGTGATGCTGTCATGTTTGTGTTGATGAGCGCCTGCGTATGATCTGTGCTGCATATGTGATGCTGAACGTGCATTTGCATCAGTCAGTGCACACGCGCGGGCCTTAAGATCACATTCCTGGTGCCAGTGGAATGGGCTTGAGTCATACCCACGCAAAAGCAATGTCTGCTGCTGTGCTTGGCGTGTTGTCAAGTGTGGCTGCACCTGCTCCTGCCCCAATTCGCCCACTTGCGGCCTTGCGCCAAACCTCACATCTGGGCATCATGGCAGGAGTCAACAGCCCAACGTAATGCACCAGTGTGGGCCTGTCACTCGTCCGTCCTGCTGCTTCTGCCTGACCTGTGCCTGTGTGCCCTCTGTCTCTGTGCAGCTGGTCGCAAACGGTGTCTGCAAGGTGGATGGCAAGAAGCTTGTACCCAAGTAGATGCTGTGCCATGTCAGCACTTGCAGTGCATTATCAAGGCCATGTATGAAGATCTGTTTTTTGCACCTGCATCGCACACATTCATAATGCACCTCTTTCAAACGTTGTTAACATTGTTTTTCAAGCACAAAGCTTTTCAAGCACCATGCTTGTGGCCGAGCAGGCGCTGCTGTGCTGTCTTGTAGCTGAGCTGACCTCTGTGATGTCGATCGGTGACAGGCGGATGACAGACAAGTATGAGGTCATGTTAACATGGGCAATGCCACTGTGCAACATGTGGCATCTGCTAGGCAACTGGCACCTGTGTGAACTTGGAATGGCATCAATCGGCGGAATGGTTGTGATGTGTGGTGCAGGCAGGCAGGCAGGCAGGCATTTGCTACAGCGCGAACAGGACGCGCTGCATCATCCAAGTTGAAGGAAGTCATGAATGCGGCAGAACGCAACAAACAGGAGCATGCCCTTGTGTGTACTCCAATCCGAAGCACTTCTTAGGTTGTCATGAGGTGGTGCCCCGTGAAAAAGATATGCAGGGCTGACCCTTGCCCTGCTGGGCTGCAGACCAATCAACGGCGGCGGTCATCCTGCTCCTGCTCTTGTCGCTGCTGCGCAGCAACTGCTGCGGCAGCGACGATCGCTGCGGCGCCCTCATGCGGCGCTGGCGGGCCCGCTGCTGCCATGTGGTGCATCATTATCTCCTCCTGTGCTGCTGAACCGCCCGCCCCAGGTGGGTACCTGCCCGCCCCCACCATGTCCCTCCACTTTGACCTTAGCTGCACCTCATCCGCACCGTTGGCGTCGCCCTCGCCATCGTCATCATCACCTGCCTCAGGCATGCCCATGCCGGCGTAGTGGGAGTGAAGCATGGTGGGGTCTAGGTGGTAGCGGTAACCCATGGCGTGGTAGGGCTGGAAGGCGCCAGGTATGTAGCTCACCAGTGCCTCGGCTGCGGGCACTGCGTAGTCGGGCTTGGCATGCACTGCCCGAGGCCGCACCAGCGTACCACCTGTCGTTGGGCCAGGGGTACTAGTGTACAGGCTGGGTGGAGGCTCGGCGGCACCTGCTGCTGCCGCCATGGCTGAGTACTGGCCCGGGTACAGGTGGGGCATGTAGCCAGGGTGTGGCAGCATCTCATACGCGGGGTAGCCGCCCGCTGCTAGGCTGTCCGCGTAGTGCATCATTGACGGGTGCACCTCCCCAGGCCCCAGCTCGCGCGGAGATGCGGACTTGCTGCCTTCCGCGGCCCCTCCTCGACCGCCGTGGCCTGCCGGGGCGGCCGGCGCGTTGTCGTCAGTGTGGCGCAGGCGGCTGCTGCGCCCTGAAGGCTGCCCGTCGCCGTGCTGCCGACCTGACGGACCCACACCACTGCCATGAGCCCCGCCCGGGCCGGGGCTGTAGGGCCCAGCGCGAGACGGGGAGCCGCGTCGCCCACCGCCACCATCGCTGCCTGCGAGCAGCAGCGGCCAGGTGCTGATCAGCTACCCTGCTACAGTGTTGCATGCGATACCGAAAAGTCTTCTGCTGCCCGCTGTTGCGCACATCAAGGTGCAGTAGCACCTTCTGCACAGTGTGGTCAAGGCCATGTGGGATTGGCACAGCACCCAACACCCAGTCGCGCACCGTAGCGGCCTGCAAACGCCGGAGCAGCCAGCATGTACGCCTTGCTGTTGTACGGCAGGCCAGCTGCCGCCATCGTGTACGCATATGGGTGACTCAGGTGCGCTGCAGCACCGAGGTAGTCATACATGGACGGTGCAGGCGCACCCCGCCCAGCACCAACAGCGGCTGCCACCGCACGGGACGAGGAAGGGCCCTTGCCAGCAGAGCGGGCGTGGCGGGAGTTGCTGTCGCCTGCGCCATCACCATCGCCATGCTGCCCATGCGATGGCGCCGCCTCCACTGCAGCCGCGCTTGCGTCGCGCTTCTTGTGGCCGGACCGCTCACGGCCCGAGGCGCCCCCCCCCCGAGAAGGCGGCGGCCCCGGCATGGCAGCCATACCGGCCATGGGGTCATCGTACATGGGCATGGCGCCCACCATGTTGTAGTGCCTGTAGGCTGCTGCTGCCTGCTCCTGTGCCTCGTACACATCCTGATCCATGTGTGGGTACATGGGGTAGGAGTAAAAGCTGGCTGCTGCTGCCATGGCTGCCATGTGTGCCTCTTCCTCGGGCGCGTAGCCCTCCACCATCCCGGGGTAGGAGGCAGGGTACCTGCGGCCCCAAGGTAGGTGCAGTGTGAGAGAAGCAGGTTGAAGAGGCTTTTGCTCAGCAAGCTGACATGACATGCTCATCGCTGGCTTTGCTAATTGCAAAGCTGCGCAGGGCGTTGACGGCCATGCAAACCAAGTAGGCTTACCTAGCCGGCATGCGAGGATGCATGGCAGGTGGCGCGGTGAGGGGCGTTGTGGCTGCTGCCGCTGCCGCCGCTGCTGCCGCCGCCGCCGCTGTTGCAGGGGGGGCTGTGGTCGGGCGGCTGCGCTTGGACTGACGCAGGTCATACGCGTGAGCATTATCCTCGGGTTCTGCAGGCGGTGCCTCTTGCGCCCGCCGCTGTGGGGCTGCGGCTGAGCGCGTCTCCACAGCCTCCTCATGCTGCTGATGCACACCGGCGCCGCTGCCAAAGGGGTCCGACGGGATGGGGAACTTCTGCAAAGGTGAAGCAGGGCACCACACCATGCCGCGTCAGTGTTGGCCCATGCGCGCCTGCCACCCGCAACAAAGACAGTGCTTGCGCTGCCAGACAACACGTCCTGGCGTAGGGCAAGCTGCTACTATGGCCATGCACAGCTTACAGTGCCAGGCTGCTCCCACGGCCCCTTCCTGTTCCCTCAGCCCTCCTCCCGCGCACCTCTGCAATGTCTTTGGGCAGCAGGTCCCAGCGAACCTTGTCCTCCACCTCTGCATCCATGCGGGGTGCGCTGGAGAAATCGTTGTAGCGAAAGTTGGTCTTGGCCTTTGAGCCTTTCTGAGAGATAGCTGCTGCGTCATATGCCATGCCTGCCTCACGCCCAGTGTTGAACGACCCTAGCCACCTGCAAGCAATTTAGCAGCGCGGGGTGCAGCTGCTGAGCCTTCGCCGATTATAAATTGCAGCTTGCCGTACCAGCAACAAGCTGTTAGGTAACATGCAAGCCGCCGTTGTACCAAGATGCTGCGCATGCTGCATGCATGGCACTTGTTTCTTTTCAAACCAGCACTAACCTGCGCTTGTCACCATCGCGAATCTCAGCAGCAAACATGCCCCACTTGCGCTGCCGCACTCCAATGTAGCCTGTCTGGTTCCTGCACCCTGCATCCTTCAATGCTGCCTGCGCAGCTGCATTGGCTGCCTTGATTTTGGCGTTCTTCTTGGACTTGTCCTGGTCGCTGTCCTCGTCTTCCTCTTCCTGCTGGCCTGCGTGGCCGTTCTCCCCATGCCCATACTGGTCCGAGGCCTGCATGGCTATGTGCCAGGCTGGTGCTGATACTGCACCTGTGCTGCTGGCCTATGGTCTAGGTTGATGATGCTGCTACTGCTGCTGCTGTGAGCTGCTGTGAGCTGCGCGTCCCGTCGAGTCTGCCGACGCTGCAGCCAGGATCACGGAGCCGCGCCGCGGCAGCTAAAACGCAGCGGGCAGGGCATGCGACGCGCCTTAGGACCCCAGGTCTTGAATGGGCCCTGGTCCGCTGCTAGATGCTGCTGCCAGCGCCCGTCGCCGTCTCGGGTCTGGGCTGCACACACAGCCAATGTGCGAGCGCATGCAGTTGAATCAGCTTTGCATGTGTGTCTAGCACGCAGTGCGAACTCAAGGCGCCGTCATGTGGATCGATGCGGCCGCTGTGGTGAAGGGCCTGCCGACTCCAAGGCTGCATGAGTCAGGCATGCAGCGTGCAGTTCCCAAGCTGCGTGCTGGTTTGACGCACACGCCTGCGCGCCTGCGGCGGGCCCGCCTTACAGAGCCCGCCCCCCGCCCCTCTGCCTGCGCCCACCGAGAGTGCTGCTACGGCGCTGTCCCTGACGGCCAGTTTCACGCTCAATCAAGCACCTTACCTGCGCTTCGTGCTCAAGCTTCACGCCCAGGTCGCATAGTCTTCCATGCCGTTTGCTGGGCGTTGCGGGCGAAGTTGTCACACACCCTCGGAGCCAGCGTTGAGCATTCGCAGTGCACGCGCGATACGCTGTCGCAGGCTTTCGAAATGCAGAATGGTGAGCCTTCCCATGCACCCAGCGGTGGAGTGTGGCGTGCCCCCACCTGGGTAGCTCTTCCATGCACGCTCCTTTACAGCGCCACAACTCAATGTAGATCACCTTACACCCGTCCGATGCACACCAAAACATGTCATGCGCGTTTGGGCATAAACTTGCGCGCCATGCGTTCACAGCACGTCTGGCACGTCCTCAGGTGCCCATATCTTTATGATGCGGTCGTAGCTCACTGATGCCAGCGTGTTACTGCCATCAGGCGCCACATCTGCTGCCATGACCTTGCCCTCATGCCCCGCCAGTGTCTTCAGGCATGCAAACGTGCTGGCAGACCAGACCTGCATGCATGCAGCGCAGCAGGTTAGCAGGCCATGCATGCGGTATCCAGCATGCGCTTTGCGTCCCAGGTGCTCCTGCACCCACCTTCACCAGGCAATCAAACGCCGAGCTGATCAGGTATGCACCAGTGCTGCGCTCGTATTTAACACTGGACACCAGCGAGCGGTGCCCGGCAATGGTGTACAAGTTCTTCTTAGCGCGCAAGTCCCAGACCTACAGTGGTGGGCAGAGCAAAACAAGGGCGTCAGCAGCACCAACTGTGCTCACAGACGATGTCATGTCTGCACATGCATGTTGGTTGAGTTGGCATGCAACTGCATGGCACAGTCATTACCTTGCAGGTGTGATCATCGCTGCCAGTCACCACGTGATAGCCGTTGGGAGCAAAGTCCAGCGCCAGAATCTGCTTCACGTGGCCCTCCAGCGTTAGCACACTGCGTCCTGTGCGGCAGTCCCAGATGCGGCCTGCACCAAGCAAGACAGGATGTCAGACATGGAGAAAATTTGAACAGATTTTGAGGCATGTATGCTGTTGGTGCATACCTATTGCATCCAGGCCAGCTGAGCCTGCCAATGAACCGTCCGGGTGGAAGCCCACAGCGTACACTGCTCTGCTGTGCCCTTCCTGCTCCAGAAGGCACAGACCAGTCTCCACATCCCACATGCGCCATGTCATGTCATAGCTTGCAGTGGCCTGTTTGCACAGAGTTTGGCGGCGTGCACGTCAGGATAGGTATCACAGACCACTCATTCTCATGCAAGCAACCTGCCTCCATACTCATTTCACCACCATCCATGCATCATACCATGTGCCTGCCCATCGGGTGGAACGCAATCCGCGCTAGTCTGTCTGTGTGGCCGACCAGCTTAGTCAGGACTTTCCCTGCACAGGCCAGGCACAAACACAGATGTAGGGAGGCAGCAGCAAGTAAGCAGTCAGACTACACCCCAGTTGCAACTCACCACTCCCGTTCATCAGGGCCGCAGTGCCGTCTGCACCTCCAGTGGCCAGGTTGACTGACTCTGCTGTTTGTGACAGGCGTGCAGCAGGGTGCCATGCCACATCTGTGCAGCGCTCATCATGTGAGCGAGCTGCAAACTGCTTGGCGCAGTCTGCCGCGTTCCACACCGATACCGCGCCGCCCCAGCCTGCAGGAAGCAATGATAGCATGGTGAAGCGACAGGTACACACAACGTCGCAATACCCCATAGCACGACAAACCCGCAACAGTGCTCACCGCAGAGAGCAACCAGCTGCCCATCAGGCGAGAACTGGCAGCCCGACAGAGGGCGCTCGTCACCCATTTCGCTGCACTGTTGCGCCAGGTGGCTGACTGCTTGCGTTGCGGCAGTTGCGCGTGAGAAGTGTGCCTGTAAAGTCACGAGGGCGCTGAATATAAGCAGAAAGAGAACGCAGAGCGTTGGAAAGACTAGGAAGGAAAGACCAGGCGGCACGACAACGCTGAACTGCCCTCACCCCACGCACCGAGCACTCCTCAGCATCTTCTCGCCGCCTCTTGGCACCCATTATCCGCTGCGATGCTCGCTGCAGGGAGTATTGCGCAATCGCCTTGCGCGCCTCCTGCAGCTCAGGAGAGCCCTCAGTGTAGAAGAGCTCATCCTGCAGCGCCACCTGCTCTTGAAGCACAACCTGACCGACGCTGGGTGCATTGCCCTGCTCAGCGTCCCTCTGCGCCAGGAGCTTGCGTAAACGATCACGCCGCTCTGCCTGCAGAAACACATATGTTGAGCACGACCGGCACCAAAGTTGCCAAGCTACGTGTTCACCAGAAAAGGCGATTGCACACATGAGCTAGAAGCCATGCTCACCTCTCGCTCTCCAAACAGCGTGATGGGTTCCCCCATGGAGCGCAGCATCTCCCGCACTTTCACATCGTCAGTGGGCACCAGCACTTTCTGCATCTTGCGCCGAAGCTCAAACTCCTTCACCTTCTGCTCATGCAGCTCAACCTCCCGCCGGGTTGACTGCGTGGGCGCATACATGCATGCATGCAGGTGAGGACCCGTGCCAGAAGTCAGGCGGCACATGCTGATTTAGTCTTGCAACAGGGCGCACCTCCGGCAGGTCGGCCATCTCCGTGTCCGCCATCCCAGTAGGTTGTACGCAGCGCGATCGCTCAATGTGGGTCGCTCTGGTCCAACATTCCAGCCAACAGGTCCGAAGGCACCCACACCTGGGTGTCTTTTGCAAGCAACATTAGCTGCAATTGCCTGCTGTCTCTTCAGCGGTCAGTTGCTATGACGAATCCAGTGCAGGACATGGTGGAGGAGTACTGCACGCAGCTGCGACGGCGGCAGATAGAAGGCAGCATGCCCTGCGCCAAGCGCACTGCAGAGATCATGCGCGAGATAGTCACGCGGCAACGACACACCGACGCCGACGCGCTGATCGATGACGTGCGGGCAGTGGGACATAAGCTGCAAGCTGCGAAGCCAGTTGGTGCGTGGCGTAGCTAGAGCAGCCACTGCTGATGGCCGCAGGCCGTGGTTGACGCTGCAACTTGCAATTGCCCGCAGAGCTGGCCATCGGCAACATCGTGCGCCGAGTGCTGCACATCATCCGCGAGGAGGCCCAGCATGAGGTGGCAGAGCATGGCGTAGCAGAAGCCTCCTCACTGGCTGCAAAGCACGACCTTCCCAACCCGCAGGTGCACACAGCTCTGCTGTGTCACTGCTGTTTCCACAGCTGTGCAACCATCATTTGTGATTCATGCAGCTGCATGTGCTGCTGTTGCACACTGTGCAGGCTGGTCCTGGCCTGCTGGCCCAGGTGCTGAGGGGGGGCATGAAGTCGGCACACTCGCTGTCCAACCTGCTGGATGGCATTGAGGACCTGCGCGAGATTCTCAATGCACTGGACAAGGACGCGCTTGAAAAGGAGGTGTTCGTAAGAGACCAAGCCTCAGAAGCAGCGGAATCGCACGCATCAACCGCCAAGCGCAAGACTAAGAGCGTGCCGCAGTGGAGCAGGAAGCAGAACGTGATAGACGCGATCAATGAGCTCATCGAAGAACTTGACAACATTCAGCAGTCCATCACGCTGCAGGGTGTGGAGCACATCCACGCCAAGGAGGTGCGCAGTCAACGGGCTTGAAGGGTTTCCATGGGCGTTTTCCTTCTACAGTGGGACTCTTTGAGCTGGGCAGCTGGTGCAGCAGGTGGCATGAACGCAGAACCTTGGGCTGGGACGCAGGCCAGATTTGGGCATGTACGAAGCAGGGAAGCAGGTGCTGCGGGCGTTGAGGCAAAATTGAAGTGGACGGTTGCCGTGCGTCCTCCGCCCCCTCCGCTGTGGCACAGGTCATTCTGACGATGGGCATGTCCGACACAACATACTACTTTCTCAAGGAGGCGTGCAAGAAGCGCGACTTTCAGGTGGTGGTGGCTGAGGGCTGCCCACGGTATGATGGCCACATCATGGCAAAGAAGCTGGCAGAGGCAGGTGTTCAGGCAACGCTCATCTCAGACTCAGCCGTCTTTGCCATGATGGCCCGTGCAAACAAGGTGCGCTTCCTGCAGGTGCAGCTGCAGGTGTAACGCCTGATTTTCTTCTTGTTCAGTACACAAGCGCAAATTCGGCGTGAACTTCTTCAATGCTTTCAACTACGGGGTCCTGCCATAGGTGCAGGCAGAGCATGCTGCGCACACTTTCTATGTATTGAATGCAGCTGCTTTCGTGGATGCAGGTCCTGGTTGGAGCACACGCAGTACTTGCCAATGGTGGTGTCATTGTACCATGCGGCATCAACATGGTGGCGCTGGCAGCACGAAAGCACTCTGTACCGTTTGTGGTGCTCGTTGGTCTTCACAAACTCTCGCCTCTGTTTCCCCATGACCCAGACCTATCATACAACGGTGAGCACTGGATGTAGGGTGGTGTTCATGAGCAGGCTTGTGTGACACCCTTTCAGTTACATCACCTAACTGCCTGGTGATGATGCGTTGTGCTGCTGCTCGCAGACTTCAAGTCGCCTGCAGATGTGGTTGACTTTGACGTGCTTGCGGAGGCGTTTGCTCACCAGGCACCGTACAGCAGCTCGCAGTCGGCAGCCAGCGCATCAGGGCAATCAGCGGACCTGTCCGCTGGGCCGCTGGTGCATGTGCCAAGCCCGACCTTCGACTACGTCCCTCCGCACCTTATCAGCCTGTTTGTCACCGACATGGGCGGGTATACGCCCTCCTACGTTTACCGCCTGCTGGCAGAGTTCTACGACCGCAAAGACTACCTGCTGAGCAAGCAGCTGGTTATGGGCTCATAGCATGGAAAGCTGCTTGTGTGATGGTTTGGTACTTTGATCAAAAACTGCCTCTGCATTCAATGCTGCACTTTGTGCGCTGGATTCTTGGTGTAAAGGTCACAGCCATGTCAGTCAGCAGCAATTTGCCTCAGAAAATTTGTTGGTCGCACCTACTTTGCCGGTATGAGCCACCGTCAGCACCAGCGCGGAGCGCCTGTGTCGCGGTATACCGGCGCAACGCATTCACGCTGACTCGGCAACACGTTGAACAGACTCTTGCTGCTGCATGCCACAGCATGACAGCAGCTGATAACTTCAGCACCGGGCGTGTGGGCACGACCTGCAGGTTCACAGCAGCCCTGCGCCATGTGGAGACAACGCAGGTGCACAACCCAGTCATTGTAGATCACCTAGCACCCCACTTGTGCGGCGAGGCAGCGCTGCGCCTCGCAGAGAAGGAGCTGCACGGGTTGCAAGCAGCGCAGGGCACTGGGAAGCACCTGCGTGTGCCCATGCGCACACGCATCCTGGAAGACCTGCTGTTGAAGGACCTGCGTGCCCGGCAGGGCTGCCAGGAGATACAAGTGGTCAGCGTGGGCGCTGGGCTAGACACCCGTCCCTGGCGTCTAGCTTTCCCTGCAGGCATGGCGGTGCACTGGATCTGCCTGGACCTTCCAGAGGTTATGGCTATGAAGCAAGCTTTGCTCAAAGAGGCTGGAGCGGAGACGCGCCCACGCCCAGGCGCCAAGACACAGGACGGTGCAAGTGGTTCTGGCTTGCACTTCCCTCTCCAGTGCAGCAGCTGGCATGGCTTGGCACATGACCTTTCCACCCTTGACACTGGGAGCTCATCGGGACCATCGGCATTGCTCAACACCCTGTCTGAGGCTGCTTACGACCCGCAGCAACCAACCGTGTGGATCATAGAGGCAGTGCTGTACTACATGCCCCTGAGAAGTGCTGAGGCACTGCTGTCATGCCTAGCCAAGCTGTCGCCAGCACACAGCACCCTCATTGCCACGTGTGTGGACACAGAGCTGCTAGAGGCCAGTCGACGCCTGGACAGTGGCCACATATTCTCAGGGCTGTGGCACTTTGACGTTGAAGAGTTGCTGAACGGCGAAGCTTACAGCCACCACTGGCACACTACACAGGTGCCAAGGACGACAAAAGCCATCGGCAATGAGGATTACAAAGCGGACACATACGTCGCCCTGTATGGTATGTCACAGGTGCCACACATTGCTGCCCGTTGGTGTGATTGCCTAGTGCTCATGCCACGCCTTACACTGCTGCTGCTCACTGGATGCAGGTGGAGCAGAATGTGTCTTTGTGTCAACATCGTCGTGATCAGGTATCGCGTCAGTAATTAGTCACAAGACGTAGATGAACGTGGCAAGTGATGGCCCTGCTGTGCACTTGAAAACAAGACTTCCGCCCATGCTGGGTTGTTTCAAAAGTAGCACAATCGTAACAGGCCCCATGTCTCATGCGCCACTTGACAGTGCTTTGAATGCAATTCGTACAGACTGGACGAACTCAGAGAAGTCGTTGCTGGCATTCAGCCTGCTTTCCAGGCTTGGCAGGCTGTCCAGGGCTGGGGCGCATGCAGTCACTGCAAGCATTGAAAAAGGTTGAAGAGGCAGCATTTTAACTTGCCAGACATCAGTCAGTGTTGTCATGTGGGATGCGATCGAAGCCCTCGCCCCTGCACCATGACCATGCTACAACCTACCTTTGTAGGTGCAGGTGTCGCCGTTGTGCACATGTACACCAATGACGAACTGCTTTGACGGCCTCGCCACATCCACTTGTGTGAACACCAGCTGTAGAACCTCTGCGCAGCATAGTAAAACTCCAATGCATCAGCAGAATGAGAGACCTGCAGATTGGCATTGGCAGGCGATAAATTTAGATGCTAGAATCTCACCATCGCTTTGACGGAACTCCAGCCCCAGTCGCGACGAATACAGCCCCAGCGCTTTTTTCAGAGCGTTGACTTTCTTCTTCATGATCCCCTCTTCCAGATTGGAGCCTGCATGCAAACGGGTGTCTCCTTCAGCAGAATGGTGAAATGTTTGGAGCGTGACCCACCACTGGACACTCACCTTCCTCCAGCTGGGTGCATGCCTGCTCCTGCTGCTGCACCTGCTCTCGAAGCAGCGATGCCCGCTGCTGCACTGCCTGCTCCTCCTGTTGAGCTGCTGCCACGCTAGCCCGCAGAGATGAGGTTTCGCGCTCCTCCCTCTCAGCACCTGCGCGATGTGGTAAGCGTGTGTTCCATGTTGCGATTTTGAGATGTCATGAGCTGACATTATCAACAGGTAGCATCCGCTCGTCCGCCACTCACGTTCCTTAACCTGCTGAGCAGCCACACTCAGCTGAGTCTGGCGACCACGCAGGCCGGCAAGCTTGGCTGCGCAGCATGCATGCAGGGCAAGGGCACGGTGAACAACTAGTCTGGAGAATGCATTGACCGATCATGCTGCCAGCAGCCCTTGGTCCCACCTGACTGGTCCTGCGTTGCTTGAGCATGTGCGTCTCGCGCCTGCAGCGCCTCATCCATTCTGCTGCGCGCCCATGCATCGAAGCAGTTCTTTGTTCGGGCCAGCTCAGCCTCCAGAGACTTCAGGTCGATGCTTGCGGCTGCTGCTGTCATGCTACAAAGGTCAGCGGCACCCGGCTCGAGGTGAGCGACAGACAGGCGTTCAAAGGCTTGCCATCTGGTGTGGATTCCCGGTGTGGACGCGTGGCTTCGTCACAGGGGCCGTGGACGCAACTGAGGCCGAACGCAGGCCTGCGGTGCCTGGCAGCCAGCTGAACCCTTGCCGGCATCCCGCGATGCCACTGTGCCTGCTGGATTAACGTGCGCGTAGTTGTCATTGCAGCAGCAGGGCCCTTTCCCTTTCAGCGCCCTTGGGCCGCGCTGTACGGCAGGCAGCCATGGCGTCAGACGCTTCTGGCTCGGATGTGCACACGATTGGCACCAGGGTGTGGGTGCGCGACGAGGTGGACAGCTGGAAGAAGGGCGAGGTGATCAAGGTGGATGGCGGTAGCCTGCAGGTCCGCGTGGAGGGAGGAGCCACCGTGACGGTGAAGGCGGAGGAGGCGCACATACAAAACCCTGACTCTAGGGGCGGAGTTGAGGTGCGATCCATGCGTGCATGCACAAGTAGGGAAGCATGTGGCGAAGGAATGCAGAACATCTCAGAATGATTGCAGCATCGCATGCACGCAGAGTGCGGGTTTGAAAGCTAGCTGGCTTGGTGCGGGCCATTCACGATCGTGCTGCACCCCCTTATGGCCCGTAGGACATGACACGGCTGCCCTACCTGCATGAGCCGGGAGTGCTGTGGAATCTGCGCAGCCGCTACCTGGTGGACGACATTTACACGTACACGGGCTCCATCCTGATCGCGGTGAACCCGTTCGCTAACCTGGCGCACCTCTACGGCCCGCACATGATGGACCAGTACCGCGCCGCCGAGTTCGGAGAGCTTTCGCCTCACGTGTATGCCATTGCAGATGCAGCTTACCAGCAGATGCGCAAGGAGAACAGGGGGCAGTCAATCCTGGTGGGTAGGGTGCAACAGAGCTATGCATGCACGCGGCGTATTGCAGTGCCCAAGCGCCATCCGCCAGCAACAAGGCGGAATGTCAAGATGCAGCAGTGAAGCACCGGCAGCGCTGAAGGCGTGCCATGGCTGTGCTTGATGTTGACGTGCAGGTGAGCGGCGAGTCCGGTGCGGGCAAGACAGAGACCAGTAAGCTGATCATGAAGTACCTGGCGTACATGGGAGGCTACTTAGATGCAGGGGCCACCAAGCGCAGTGGCAGGAGCGTGGAGGAACAGGTGCGTGGGATTTTGAGGTTGCCTAGGGGTGCAGCAGGTGCGTGGAGAGAATTACACCAGCTCAGGTGCACATGATGCATGGTATGGCAGAGCCCCAGTGCTGCACTGCCTGGCACGTATGGATGAATTGCCACTTGTCACCCGTGCCAGGTGCTGGAGTCAAATCCACTGCTTGAGGCATTCGGCAATGCAAAGACCGTGCGCAATGACAACTCGTCGCGTTTTGGCAAGTATGTAGAGATCAATTTCAACTCCAAGGGTGTCATTTCAGGTGCAGCCATCCGCACATACCTGCTGGAGAGGTCGCGTGTGGTGTCAGTGAACAACCCAGAGCGCAACTACCACATCTTCTACCAGGTGGGTGGGCATGTCACCCCACAATGCTGAGGGGGGAGTCGCTGTATTGTGAGGGCAGCTGGTACATCACAGTGTTGACACAGTGGTCCGCGTGCTTGGACAGGGGTTGATTGTCAATTACCGCTGCTGCGTGATGCTGACTGATAGTGGTCGTGCACCCATTGCTGCACCCTGCAGTTGTGTGACGGCGCATCTCCCGAGGAGCGACAGCGCTGGAAGCTGCTGCCTGCTAAGGAGTACCACTACCTCAACCAGAGCACCTGCTTTGAGCTGACTGGCGTCAGCAACACCAAGGAGTTCAGGGTAAGGACGGGCAGCACAGCGCAGCAGAAAAAGCAGTGCAGTGTGCATCAAGAAAGGTCTGTGGGTGCCACCACCAGTCGCGTTGGTTCATGGCTCTTGGCATCTTGACACCAACGACACGATCACCTTGTCTTCCTGCAGGCAACTGTGCACGCCATGACAGCGGTGGGCATTCCGGAGGCTGACCAGGAGGCGGTGTTCAGAGTGGTAGCAGCCATCCTGTCGCTGGGCAATGTCCAGTTTGTGACAGGATCAGATGGGGAGAGCAGCGACGTCGCGCCAGGCCAGGGCAGGCAGTTCCTGGACGTCACAGGTGTGTGTCTGTTGGGTGCAACGCCGCACGCTTGCATGGCAGGGTGGTGTGAGTATTTGTGCGGGGAGAAGTGCTGGGTGTGGGATGTGGAAGAGCTGAGGATGCATTCGAACCGTGTAGAGGGTGCTGGTAGAGTAGGGCTCTGGCAAGCTTAGAGACGTGGCTGACCTACTGTCATGAGTCTTGGCGTTGTGGGCACACTTACTCATTCACCCGCTGCCTTCCCTTGTGCAGCCGAGCTGTTGGGCATCGACAAGGAGGGCCTGGTCAAGGCGCTGACCACCCGCACGCGTCACACCCCAGAGGGCGCCATCATCAGCCCCCTGTCAGTGCAGGCAGCCACAGAGAACCGTGACTCACTAGCCAAGATCATCTACGCCAAGATGTTTGACTGGCTGGTGGCGCGCATCAACAATGCCATCGGGGAGGACAAGTCATGCGCAGCATCCATTGGTGTGCTGGACATTTACGGCTTTGAGTCGTTCAAGACAAACGACTTTGAGCAGTTCTGCATCAACCTGGCAAACGAGAAGCTGCAGCAGCACTTCAACCACCACGTGTTCAAGCAGGAGCAGGCGGAGTATGAGCGCGAGAAGATTGACTGGTCGTACATCAAGTTTGTTGACAACCAGGTGCAGGGGTGGAAGATGGTAGGGCAGCTAGCGGCCACAGCCTTTGGAGCCTCATGGAGGGCTGAGCGAGAGGACTGGGCGGAGGGTACTGACCCTCAAACAGCATATTTCACTTGATGCGTGTGCTTGCACACAGTACCTGGCTTGTTGCATCCTAGCAGTACATGAGTCCATCCACTTCACTGCAGCCCGCGTCACTACAGGCTGACCCCCTCCCTGTGTTTGCATACAACCCTGCCTCAGGATGTGCTTGACCTGCTGGAGGGCCGCCACGGCATCCTGGACCTGCTGGATGAGCAGTGCAAGTTCCCCACTAGCACTGGCAAGGACCTGGCGCAGAAGCTGTACACGGCCAACGTGTGCAAGGACTCAAAGCGCTTTGCCAAGCCCAAGCTGTCGGTCACCGCCTTCACGATTGACCACTATGCGGGGGATGTGACGTACGAGTCCCAAAACTTCCTGGTGTGTGGTGGGGTGGGCAAGGGTGCGGCATGGAGGGAGCATGAGGATGGCCAGACATGCCGGTTGCGAAGGGGCGTTGCGCACACACCTGCACCTGCCTGTGGTCTTGCAGGCCGTCACTACCTTCTCACCCCTGATCGCGCCTGTCCATTCTCTCTTTCCGTCTTAAGGACAAGAACAAGGACTTCGTGGTTGCTGAGCACCAGATGCTGCTGGCCTCCTCCAGCCAGCCTTTCGTGGCAGACCTCTTCTTCGACCCCGAGGCCAGTTCTGCAGTGGACGCCAAGGCCGGCAAGGGCCTCAAGGGCTTCAAGTTCAACAGTGTGGGGAGCCAGTTCAAGAAGCAGCTGGCGGACCTGATGGCGCAGCTCAATGCAATGGAGCCACACTACATCCGCTGCATCAAGCCTAACTCCTTGAACCAGGCGGGCAACTTTGA
This sequence comes from Chlamydomonas urium, assembly GCA_039880955.1. Classification (NCBI taxonomy): domain Eukaryota; kingdom Viridiplantae; phylum Chlorophyta; class Chlorophyceae; order Chlamydomonadales; family Chlamydomonadaceae; genus Chlamydomonas; species Chlamydomonas urium. Next base: position 15,561 of record JAWZTI010000024.1, on the reverse strand, counting down.
GAACAAGAACGCGCTGCACCAGCTGCGCTGCGGAGGTGAGAAGAGGCCAAGGCACCTGACAGGGTGGTGGAACAAACTTAAACAGGGGCAGTGGGGGCGTCAGGAGGTTTCACATAGCAAGGGATTAGGGCGATGGAGGTGAAGCGTGTTTGAAGACAACAGCTGTATGGGCGTTGTTTGGGCCACGTGAACGGCGCCTGCACGCTGCTGCCCTGTTCAGGTGTGTTGGAGGCGGTGCGCATCAGCTGCGCCGGCTTCCCCTCCAAGCGCCCCTACCCTGACTTTGTGGACCACTTCTGGATGCTGGCCCCTGACCTGCTCAAGTCGGACCTTGACGATAAAGAAATCTCCAAGAGGATCATCAACAAGGCTGGCATTTCAGGCTTCCAGCTGGGAGAGACCAAGGTGGGTTGCTATGCTCTGGCCAGGGGACTGGAAGGGGGCAGGGCTGGCTGGGACTCACAGGGTGGCTGCGTGAGGGGGAAAGGCAGGCATATATCCGCATTGCTGCGGTTGGTAGTGGACGTGCAGCCGAGGTGGTATGAATGGGCAGAGGCAGGGGTGGGCATGACACGGCAGCAGTGCTTTGCTGCAGCAATCGCCCTCCCTGCGCTCACATTTCAGGCCCTTGCTGTCCTGCTCCTGCCACCCTGCAGGTGTTCCTACGCGCTGGCCAGATGGCCCAGCTGGACAAGCTGCGCACCGACCACATGAATGGGGCGGCCATCGCCATCCAGCGACACGTGCGTGGCTTCCTGGTGCGCAAGTGGTTTGCCGCCTGGAAGGCCAACATCATCCTGCTGCAGGCGGCGTGGCGTGCATACTTTGCGCGCATGGAGTACAAGAGGATGCGCGAGCTGCGGGCGGCCATCACCATCCAGGTGCTGCAGGGCTTCGAGGAAGGGCAGGGCAGGGCCTTGTTGGCAGCCGAGGCTGACAGGGAATTGTACATAGTGGAAGCTAGCAGGGAGGTGGATGCAGGCAGGGCTCCGACGCAAGGGGTGTGGGTGTGACATTCAGTTACAGTGTCGGCGCGCGCAAGGCTGCATTTGTTGGCATGGATGTCCCTCACCGCGCGCCACCCTGCCCACCCCTGCAGAGGTACTACCGCGGCTACGTGGCGCGCACTGCATACCAGGAGGCGTACCGCCTCATTCTGCAGCTGCAGTCCATGTGGCGCGGGCGCACCGCCCGGCAGCGCTTCGAGCACATGCGCCGCCTGCACGCCGCCATCGCCATTCAGACCGCCTGGCGCGGCTACCGCGCACGCCGCAACTTCCTGGCCATCCGGCACGCGGCGCTGGTTGCACAGTGCATGCTGCGCTGCAAGGTTGCACGGCGCGAGCTGCGTGTGCTGCGAACAGAGGCACGCGAGAGCACCAAGCTGTTGGAGGACAAGAAGGCGCTGGAGACCAAGGTGGGGGATTGCAACCAGGGGGGCTGGCGGTGGCAGGCGCTGTACATGCACGCTTGTCGCTGCCTCTGCTGCATTCAGAGCTTCAGGCGATGCAGCTGTTCAAGCGTTGCTGTTGCTGTGCCGTCTTGTCTTGGTCACAAAGCTGCGATGCCCAAACTGCCTTTGCTGCCTTGCCTGCCCCATTGTTGCAGGTCAAGGAGCTGCAGGCAACGCTGGAGACGGTACAGAACCAGCGCAACGAGCTGCGCCAGCAGCTTAAGGAGGAGAAGGCTGCTGCGGCGGAGTGGGAGCGCAAGTCCAAGGAGCTGGAGGCAGCCAACACGGCGCTGGCGGAGGAGGCAGCCAAGGCGTCGATCGAGGAGCTGGAGGCGGAGAGGACGGCACGCGCGGCGGCAGAAGCCAGCGTGGCGGCAGCAGGCACTGCAGCGGCAGAGGCAGCGGAGAAGGCGAGCAGGGAGAAGACGGAGCTGGACCGCAAGCTGGCATCCGCGCAGGAGTACATCAACCGCATGCTTAACGAGCGCTCAGACATCGAGAAGAAGTTCCATGCGATGAAGGAGGACCTGCTGACGCGGCTGCAGAACGCGTGCACGCAGAGGGACGACGCCAGGGGCCAGGTGCTGGAGCTCCAGGCGGAGATGGAGAAGCTCAAGGAGCAGATCCTGCAGCGCGACAGGCAGCTGCAGGTGGCCAGCGCGACGGCGGCGGCGGCGGCCATGATCCCCGCAGCGGCGGCAGCGCCTGCAACGCCCGGGCCGTCCGCCACCCCTGGCGCCAGCCCCCTGCCTGCATCCATGGTGCAGCGGGGAACCGGCTACGCGCGGGCGCTGTCCGAGGGCATCGGCATGCTCGGCCTCGGGGGCGCTGCGGCCACGCCACCAGCTGGCTCCCGGCCCGTTGGCCTGGACGATCGCAGCCCTGCGACGCCCGCCACGACGCCTGGCGTTGAGTCCGAGGCGGACCGCAAGATGCGCGAGCTGCAGGCCAAGCAGGCGCAGATGCTGGCGGACAAGAAGAAGCAGGAGGAGGAGCGGCTGCTGTCTGCGCTGGCGGGCAACCTGGGCTTCCATCGCGGCAAGCCGCTGGCGGCCATCATCATTTTTCGCTGCTGCCTGCAGTGGCGCGCATTCCAGGCGGACCGCACGTCGCTGTTTGACCGCATCATCGGCGTCATCGGCAGCCAGATCGAGAAGCAGCAGGATGACAACGTGTTCCTCTCCTACTGGCTCACCAACACGGTGACGCTGCTGCACCTGCTGCAGAAGAACATCAAGCCAGCCAGCGGAAACCAGATGAGCAGGCGGCCCGTCGGCACCTCGGCACGCGGCGTGTTTGGCACGCTGTTTGGGAACCGCAACCCCAACGCGCCCACGCACAACGAGGCCTCCATCCACGGCGGCGGCGTGGGTGAGTGGCAGTCACGAGTGCCTGGGAGACCAGGGGCGAGTTGCTGAGGCAGCAGCTTCACTGCAAGCAGCATAGCTGTTGGCAGACATGTCCGAGCTGATGAGAGGACATGCTGGGAACAAGTTGAAGTTATCTTGTTTTGGGGTTTGCTGTCCGCGTGCATGTCACCTGCTTTTTGTGGCCTTGTGTTTGCGCCCAACTGCAGGTGGCTTCAAGCCTGTTGAGGCCAAGTACCCTGCTCTGCTGTTCAAGCAGCAGCTGGACGCGTTTGTGCAGAAGATCTTCCCCATGATGCGGGACAACGTCAAGAAGCAGATCACGCCCATGCTGGCCAACTGCATCATGACGCCCAAGGCAGTGCTGCGCTCGCGGGCGGGCCACACTGACCAGAGTGAGTGGGTGGGTGTGGCTTGGGGTACTCTGCTGCATGCATCCGTAGGTTGGGGCATGCAAGCAAAGTGTCAAAGGCAGGGGACACGAGGGTGGCTGACCAAACTGTTGCGTTTCCCATGGTTGTTTTGGTGGGGAACAGTTGCTTGCTGCTCGCCAGCTGAAGTTGAGAGGATTCCCGCAACTGACAAGTGTTGCCTGGTGTATTTATTTGTTGACGTGCAGGCGCTCAGGCCGCCATGAACAAGTCATGGGGCGAGATCCTGGCAGTGCTGGACTCCCTGCTGCAGACAATCAAGGAGGCGCATGTGCCCAAGCCTCTGGTGCAGGTGAGCAGACCAGCATGGGGCCACAGGGTTTAAAACGAGCCAAGACACACAGTTGTTGGTGCTTTAGTGACGAGGCTTCTGCGCGTGTACTCCAGTGCATGATACTTTCCTTGACATGAGTCCTGTGGGCTGCCTGACTCCCCCTGCTGTCCTGCCCAGGCGCTGTTCAAGCAGCTGTTCAGCTTCATGAACGTGAACCTGTTCAACCAGCTGCTGCTGCGGCGCGAGTGCTGCTCGTTCAGCAATGGCGAGCACGTGCGTGGCGGGCTGACGCAGGTGGAGCAGTGGATTGCCAACGCAGGGGCTGAGTACGTTGGTGATAGCTGGGATGAGCTGCGCTACATCCGACAGGTAAGCGGGGCCGCTGGTCGCGAGGGTGACAGGGGACTTGGCCACTGGGCGCTTTGTTGGGATGAGCAGGGGTGCTGACAGAGCAGAGGCGCAAGGATGGTGACGGCATGTTGAAGTGCAGCCGAAGCCTGCTGGGGTGGTGCAAGGGACAGGCAGCGCAGCGCAGGCTGAGCGCACATAAGCGACGCTGAACGCATGCATGTGTTGCTGCTGTTTGTATGTGTGTGCAGGCGGTTCAGTTCCTTGTCATCGGAAACAAGCAGAAGCGCACACTGGAGGAGATAACCACCGACCTGTGCCCTGTGCTCAGCATCCAGCAGCTGTACCGCATCAGCACAATGTACTGGGACGACAGGTGAGAGTTTTTGGGATTGCTGCTGTGCTTGGGCGGGATGTGTGCAAATGTGGATACGTGCTGCACCCAGCATGTCATTCCTGTGTCCTGCAATGTCTTGAGGGGATTATGTGATCTCGTGATGCCTAGGTTGGACTGTGGGAGCATGAGCTATACCTGGTGTGCTAATAGTGTTGCGCGAAACAAACTGCGAAACACATGTTTGTTTGCCTCTTCTTCACAGGTACAATACAGAGACTGTGTCCGCTGAGGTATTGTCGCGCATGAAACAGCAGATGTCGGACGTGAACAGCACAAGCAGTCACAGCTTTCTGCTGGATGACGATGCGACGTTGCCGTTCTCAGCAGCGGACGTCCTGAACGCCATGGATGACAGGGTAAGTGACTGTGACAATCATGTACAAGGAAAATGTCGCGTACTTGAAGCAGAGCAGCACGGGGCAGCTGCGAAAATGGGCCCTTGCCACAAGGCTGTGACCATGCAACGGTGCTACTTGCCCAGCCTTGCACTACCCGCCGAGTGCCCCACGAAGCTGACTGTGCCTTTGCATGCAGGACCTGAACATGGGCGTACCTGTGCCCGAGGCGTTGAAAGAAGGCGACTACTCCTTCTTGGAGAAGGAGCTCAAGATTAGTTTCCAGCAGCAATGAGGCACGTGCACAGTGTGATAGGGATGGCTTGGCTGCAGCGACATTCAATGGGCCCGGTGCCTGTGCGCTGCAGCGTGATTTTGCTTTTGGTTCATCCTTGTGGAGGCACGCAGGGGCAGGTAGGCTTTGCATATACCGAGAGGGGATGGCAGTGCCTGCGCAGTGAAGGCACATGTAGGCTTACAACATTGGCATGCACTTGTTTGGGAATGACAATGTTTGGCTCTCGCCAAGTGAACAGGGGTGGGGAGGTACATGACTGGTTCTGCACACCCACTGTACCATCCTTGGACATCCTTGGGTCGAAGGAAAATGTAATCGAGGCATTCGCGATGGAAAATCAAGAATTGTGTGTAGAAACTGGCATGCCCTTGCTTGGAACATGAGCTGCATCAGTCGTCAGCTGCACCTGGTACCCGCTCTGAAGGCGGTCCATCTTCGCAAGGACGCTCTCGAAGTCAGCAAACCAGCCTGACACCTCGTTACCCACAGCATCCTCCTCAATTGCCTGGAGCTCCCTCTCCAGCTCATCCAGCAGCTGCTGACCCAGAGGTGCTACCCCTGATTGGGTGGTGCCTTGTTGTTGACTCGCCTTATTGCTGTGAGGAGGGCTGCTCCTGGCCGCCATGGCTGTCGCAGTTGTACGAATCTGCAGACCAAGGCCCTCAGGGTCAGGGTCTATGGGCGTGGCAGTGCCTGAGCTGCCCCGGCTGGTGCGAGGGGCAAGAATGAGGACATCCGCCTGGCACAGCGATGCTGTCGCTGCTGCTGCTGAGCTGTTGCTGGATGCTCGGGACAAGCTGTGTCGTTGCCATGGCTGTGTTTCCTGCATCGCCTGTCCTTCTCTGTGTCTTGAGCTTGGCGCTGAGGACAGTGATTGGAGTGCGTTTTGCACTGCACCACCCGAAAGAGGAGGGAGCAGGCCAGCACGAGATGGGGTGCTTATGCCCGAACTAGCCGTCGCCACACGAGGGGCCCCGGTGCTGAAGTCCCACAACAGCCGTGGCCCTGCAGTGGCAGGCCGCAGGCGGGTGGCTGTATTTGGGCGAGGTGCATCACTGGGCAGCTGGGCAAAGCGCATGTTCTGGGATGCCCTCAACAGGTCCAGCTCTGCAGGACCCAGGACATGTTTGCCCAGTGAGGGCTGGCTGCCACCCCTGCAGGTTGAGGCAGTCGATGAGGCGGCAAGTATGTGTCCATGGCCGCTAGTGCCTGTTGGGTGAGCAGAGGCTGGGCGCTGTTGCTGGCGCTCTGCCAACGGGGACACAGTATGCTGTGACTGCAGCAAACAGGCACAACAACAGGGTGGAAGTGGAAGCGCAGCAGCTTGAGTTACATGATGCCGCAGTCAGCTGCACCTGCACCAAGACAAGCTTTCCGTGCATGCTGTAGCACATGGACTCACCAAGGGCCCAGCGTCAGGGTCTGCTCCCGACTCCGCCCCGTCATCTGAGATAGATGCTTCAGGCTGACTTGATAAGACTTCGTCATGCTCAGCATTGCCGTTCTCCGCGTCCTGATCCCTGACATGCGCCGCCATTGCTGCACTGAACACAGCCTCATGCCGACGCATCATGTCTGCCACATCGTGTTCGTGACGCTGCTGCCACGCTTTGATGCTGCTGATGGCTGCATCCATCTCTGCCAAGGTTGCTGATGCTCCGCTGACGCTGAGCAGGCCCTGGCCCCTGTCTACACGCACGCCCAGAGGTGTGATGGCGCCAGGTTTGGGCTTGGTGCGCTGTGCTGCCTCACTGTCATCGTCACTGAACGTATCCTCCAGTATCTGCGCAACACGTTTCAGCCGGTCTGGCCCCGCCTCCTGCTGCTGCTGTTCTTCACTTGCTGCTGCTGCATGGCCCCTGGCCTCCATGCTGTTTTTTGCCTTCAGTGCAGATGGTATATTATGGCACCCTGCGTTCGTTTGTCTCAATACGCGGTGCCCCAACAACGCGCGACCGGGTGGCCATATTCACACCAATCCCACACTTATCACTGGTTGCAAGCACCGTTGCTCGCAGCACGGGTGCAGAAGCAGTTTGTGTACCTGTGCAGCATGTTGCCACGCCAGCTCCTTCCGTCTTCGTCGTGCACAAACCGTTTCCCGCGCCAGGCTGCTGTTATTGCAGCCAAGCCCTGCGGACGACAAGCGAATGCGGCGGCTTCGCGAAGAGGCTTAGCGCGTGTTCAATGGAAATGGTGGCAGGGCACGTCGCGTCTTGCAGCATTGCAAACCGAGGTGGAGTCTGCAGTGGATGAGGTGGAGGTAAGCCCACAGGCGAACAGCCACGCAATCCCAAGGAGTTCTGGCCCTTTCAGCTGCAGCCACGATGCGGCTTGAGTACAATGTTCATTGCCTTGTTGCTGCAGGCTGCGGCTGCCAGCGAACAGCCAGCGTCATCCGGTGCAGATGCTAGCCAGGTCACAGCCGAGCTGCTGAACAAGGAGGTGGCCAGGCGCCGCAACTTTGCCATCATCTCGCACCCTGATGCCGGTAAAACAACACTGGTAAGCTGTTGCCAACGTGCCATCCGCCCGCTGCCCATGCACCAGGTCTTACTGCTGCATGTCCTTTCACCCATTTGTGGTGCCTTGTAGACGGAGAAGCTGCTGCTGTACGGAGGCGCGGTAAGTTTGCCTCCAGCGGCTGACAGGGTTGTGAGGCAAGGGCTTGCTGTTGCGACACACCCAAGGCGGCACCTCACCTCATCTTCTTGTGCCACAGATTCATGAAGCTGGAGAAGTCAAGGCCAGGAGGGCAGCCAAGCATGCAACATCAGACTGTAAGTTGTTTCAACAGACAGCACCTGATGCTGGTAGTACAATCCAATGATGCTTGCCTGTTTCTGTTTTGCTTGTGCAGGGATGGAGCTGGAAAAGCAGAGAGGTGCGCCAAGGCAGCAGGCAGCAGTCTGCAGGGATTTCCTGCGTGTAGGCGTACACGTGCTGACAAATTGTGACAAATGTTACTACAGGTATTTCTATTACGTCAACGGCGCTGACGTTTGAGTACTCTGGCGTTCAAATCAATCTGCTGGACACACCTGGCCATCAGGACTTCTCTGAAGACACGTGGGTGTGGTTTCAGGTCAACTCGTGCAGGGGTTGGAAGCTCAGCGCAGCAGCATAGCAGCATTGCAAGCCAGCAACCTGAACACCAGCCTAGCTCTCTTTGCACCATAAATCATTGCTGTACTGCAACAGGTACCGCACGCTGGCTGCTGCCGACAATGCGGTCATGCTCGTGGATGGTGCCAAGGGCATTGAGCCTCAGACACGCAAGCTGTTTGAGGCAAGTGAACACAGTATTGCTATGCAGCATCATTGGCTGTAGAATGCCATGTGCTGAACTTGCAGCTTAATCGGTCATCGCTGTGCAGGTCGCCAGGATGCGCAAGCTACCCATTTTTACGGTGAGTGATCATCAGTGACGCTTACGCGCTTGCTTACATGTGCTTTTGCAACAGATAAAATCCCATCACGTTGTTGAATGCGCTGGGCTTGTTGCAGGTGGTCAATAAGATGGACAGGCCGGCGCTGAACGGCTTTGAAATCATTGAGCAGCTGGAGAAGGAGTTCGGTCTGCCTGCGTACCCTGTCAACTGGTCAGGTTCAGGCTGTGTCAGCGATGTGACTGATGTGTTGTGGCCTGTTGATCTGCACAGCTCTAGCTCCGCCTGGCACAATATCAACAATTCTCTGCGGCGTGTTGCTGCTGGCTCTGTGCAGGCCCATTGGCTCTGGTGATCGCTTCTGTGGTGTGTACCACCGCCCAACTAACAAGGTTTGTGGGGCGCGCATGGCAGAAGGAAGGGCACAGTCAGCGGCCTTGTCATTTCATGCCAGTGAAGTGGCATCTGCCAGCGCCAGCGTTGATGGTCATTTAAGCAGTACCTGTGCCTGATCCTGTTGTGTGACCCCACAGGTGATTCTGTATGAGCGCAAGGGTGGCAAGAAAGCCGAGAATAAGGAGTACGATCTGGAAGACCCTGAGCTCAGCAGTGAGTTGCGGGAGCACTGGCTGATGGTGTGCGCCACCTTGGACAGAGGCCTACTCTTCATACTCGTGTGCCTGATGTATGTCTGTCCTTTATGATCAAAGTCACTCTGCCGGTTCCTGCCTTGTTCTTCAGACCTGATTGAGGCGGATCTGCTGGAGCAGCTTCAGGAGGATGTGGAGCTGCTGCAGGTGCGGCCTCAGGCAACAGCACAGCCCGCACAGCAACACTTTGTGCACCTCATCCAGGGATGTAATCGCCTAGTGCCCTGTGCTTTGCTCCCTTCCAGGTGCTGGGCGATGAGATGGACATGGATGCTGTTCTCAAGGGCGAGCTGACGCCCATGTTTTTCGCCTCAGCCATGTCCAACTTTGGCGTTGAGCTGTTCCTCAGGCACTTCATCGAGAGTGCTGCAAGGCCAGGTGTGCTCACCAACAGCTGCCATGTGCTGGGTCTGCGTAACGCGCCATCGTGGGTCTCGCAGGGCAGCCCACCCATTCGTCAACATCTTTGCCACCTGTGGACCCGATGTTTACGCAGGTACTGCGCCCACCCGCAGCGGTAGCGCTGTCGACCCCACCAATGAGCAGTTCACGGGCCTCATCTTCAAGCTGCAGGCCAACATGGACCCTAAGCACAGGGACAAGGTCGCATTTGTGCGCGTCGTGTCAGGTGTGCAGCATTCTCTTTAGGGCTTGGTTGAAACCTGGTAGGCATTGGTGCAGCTGATGAGCTCCACGACATGCTTTTTGTTTCCCCACAGGCAAGTTTGAGAAGGGCATGAAGGTAAAGGTGGCGAGGACGGGACGCGTCGTGACACTGTCAGCGCCCCAGCGCATGTTTGCAAACGAGCGCAGCACTGTGCTGGAGGGCTACGCAGGAGATGTCATTGGTGAGAATGCAGGCTGTGAAGCTTTCATATCACAAAGCGCCATGTCACTGCTGGGTAGGCCAGCGGCTGGTGCCACATCCTCTTGACTTGCTGTTTTCCGTCACTGCTAGGCCTTACCAACCCAGGCGCTTTTGCCATCGGCGACACCCTGTGCACGGGCTCAGTGGTCAAGTTTCCGCCCATCCCCACGTTCAGCCCAGAGCTGTTCTCATACATGCGTTGTGCGCCCAGCTCGCGCAAAGCCTTCAACAAGGGCGTGGAGGGTGAGACGCTGCAAATGGAGCACCGGGCTGACCGCAACGTTATGCTGCATCACTTATGCTTGCGGCGCACAGCACATGGACAGGTGGCTGTCCTGTACAACTGTTGCTGATGACCTGCCTGTCTGCAGGCCTCTTGGGCGAGGGTGCGGTGCAAGTGCTGTACTCGACAGACGAATACAAGCAGGACCCCATCCTGGCGGCTGTGGGACAGCTGCAATTTGAGGTGTGTTTGCAGCCTTGCCTTGCAGAAGGTGTGAATCTCTTCAACATTGCTGCTGATGCCGTTCCCCTGGAACTTCCTTGCAGGTTGTCCAGTACCGCATGAGGGATGAATATGGCGTGGAAACGACTCTGGAGCCGCTGCCGTTCAACATTGCGAGGTAGTGCACTTGATGGGTGTGAAGTGGTTGCAACAGGTGTTGGAGGCAGCTGCAGCCGTGTCTGCTCGCAGCTGCCTCAGTATAGGGTATGCCTGCACCTGCAGGGTCAAGTTGGTTACTATCTGGAACCCTACTCTGGGCTTGCTCGGGCAAACATGACATGCTTGCTTTCTGATGCTGTCATGCCCACTGCCTGCGCAGGTGGGTGAAGGGTGGCTGGGAGGCGGTGGAGAGGGCTGGCCGACTGTTCAACGCAATCGCCGTCAAGGATGTTTATGGCCGCCCTGTGCTGCTGTTCAAGAACGAGTATGCGCTGCAGCAGGTCCTGGGCGAGGCCGGAGCCAAGCTGGGCGAGCTCAGCCCATACGCACTACCTCCTGACGAATGAATGTGAACAATATAGTATGCTGGTTCATATTTTGGTTACTCGGTGCTGTGATAGCCTGTCTCTTGTCTTGCACATGCTGCACCAATGGCCGGGCTGCTGCAACAGAGAATGTCGGCTTGGTTTGCAATTTTGTTTGAGCCCAAACATTCTGCAAATGTGGTGCCTGAGTTCCTCTGAACAAGCCTCTGCCTGTCATAGTGCGAACGCTTGAAGCGTCACGAACATGCGTTACTGCGCTTTTCCTAACTGCACAATGCAACTACACTTTGCAGCTGCATTGGCATGCGGCCCCACGGCCCATGCTGACAGTGCCGCCCCTGACTGTGCACCTGGACCTTCCAGTGCACTGCAGGGCCACCTTGAAACTGACCTTCCGCGGCCCGCCCGCGCCCCTCTTTCCGCACACCTTTGGTGTGGACACGCCGCCTGCTTTTGAGGCGCTGCTCAGTTGTTTGGGGCATTCTCACCTCAAGTGAAACTGTAGCAGTCATGGCGCCTCAGCTCTGAAAGAAAGAAAGAAAGAAAGAACTACGCCCTTGGGCGTGAGTTAAGGAAGGGAATGGTCCGCAGGCAAGCCTGCCCCCATACCCTACCGCCGGCAGAGGTAGCAGCAAACGCTGGTGAGGCCTCT